>JAGDQP010012461.1:0-37673 GCA_022664845.1 Lepisma saccharinum
CAAATCTTCATAAAGCGACTCTAGTTATTACATATGGGAAAGTCATTTTCGGAAGATGACGCACCAAATTGTATCTATCAAGGCAACAAGGAGTCCTCCAAATTAAAAGTATTGAAATTCAAGCCCAAGAGATTATAATTGCAGAGAACAATAGTTATTTTGTGTAACCATGTAGAAACTTTTGCTTGTTGCACCATCTAGTTAACTCGCAAACAAACACAACTTACTTTTCCATTAAATATTAATAACTGGAAAAATCCTTATTTGACCAATATAATTATTAGATTGGTGTATGCTTTTCAAGAACAAATACAAATAGAACAATTTAATGTTAACCAATTTTATTTACTACACTGAAACGATAGAGACTGAAATTAAAATTAGTACAAAATATCCAAGAATAAAATGGAACAAAGTTTACTAGAATATAAACAAACTGAAAGCATATAATATTGGCCAACAAATATGGTATTACACAATCCATGAAATAATGCACACAAATGAAAAATTAGTTCACTTGCATGTTCATGATTCTGTGCTTTGTAAACAAAGTAGTGAAATAGATAACACGCAACATCGTATTACTTAATGTGTAATCCAATCATATGGAAATCATTCCTATTATCACGGCAAGGATATTACGAACCGATATAGAATATATTTATTACTTACGATAAATATATCCAATTTTCTGAACACCAAATGTTCCCTATAACTAAACATAATTTTGTAATATGGTTAACTATTAAAACCTTCGAATTACTATATGCTTATATAGAAATTGATACTCATAAAATGTACTTTAATCAACTGTTAATGTCACTATTATCATATCGGCAGTTGACAAGGCAAAAATATATTGCAAATTATGAAAGAGCTATTAACTAATATTTTCAAAAAAGAAATACAACATGTGAAATAAAGAAATGTGGGCTGATTTCAAGTATATTTATTAAATAGTTTTTTTTTTTGAAGTCCAACAATGTAAGAACCAATGTATTTCATAATTGTTCAATAAAAAGGTGGTTAGAGTACGAGCTACAAACAACGAGTACGGAAAGTTCCAGTTTCGAATCCCACTGCAGACACGCGTAAAATTGACAAACTCAGTGTTCTTTTTGGTCAAATGCAAAACATGGTTTGAAGTCGCTGAAGAAGTAGGCTAATACAACGTTAAAAAGGTTGTTCATCGTCAAATTCTTGTCGTTAAAGACTACATTGATTCTAAACTCTCTAAAAACCCGTTAAACAGATGGACATTTATGTACATACAAAACGTTAAACTTATTTAGCGCGACAAACAATGCACCGTTTTTGAACGTTTGTGTGCTACTAGGGAACAATTGTTACATTTCGTTGTCCTGCTATCTGGAATTTGAAAATTCATTCATTTTAGATTAGACATTGAACTCAGCGGCCATAGAAACCCCTCATATAAAATTTCAAGAACATGAGATTATTTTAACAATTATGACATTTTATGCTGATGCTATCTTGGGTGACATATTTCAACATTTTTGTCTTCGAAATTGAACTCTACTTCCACTGAGAATCCCACCTATTAAATTTCACAGAAATCAGACAAGTTTTAATAATTATGAAATTTCGCGCTCCTGCCGTCTTAGATTCCAAAATTCAACAATTTTAGCCTCGGACTTGAATTCAGCGCCCCTTGAAACAGATAGATATGAAATTTCAAAAATATCATTATTTTTAACTATTAGCACATTTCGGGCTGCCGATAACTACGATATCAATATTCAACAATTTTAGCTTCGGGATTGAACTCAATGTCGCTTACGTAGGTAAAGATGTTTCATGTCGCTTACATAGTATCGTACGTAGTCTAAAGCATTTAGCAGGTCACGGGTAGAATGTAATGGTTTTTGTTAGATACTCCAATACTATTATTTGTTTGACTGGCAACACTGATACTCTTATAACCAGTTACAGGAAACTAAAGCTAAAATGTAACACAATGGCATATTTCAAGTTAGATCTCAGCTCGAACAATTCGAACACTCGACGTTTTTTGAACACTCGAAACTAATTTGCGCTTGAGGTTGATGGAAGTGGATTTTTTTCTTTTCTCCAATGTTTCGAGCATGACTGCTTCGGGCTTCCAATTCGGAACGCTCGAAACACGCTCGATACATACACCCAAGCTGTATGTATTTGCATAGCATTGTATGCATTGTATATAGGTATGGAGTATTTAAATCATTTCTTCATACAAAATGTGTTCCTTTTCGTGTCTTCATATATCACATAGTTGTATTTTTGTTTCATGAACACAGTTAACATATAAATGGTTATTATAGATAGGACCTTGGGTTTTGTCATGCTACTCGGGAGCTAGCTGATTAACTTCTTTTACGGTTATTTTCAATCTTATATACATTTAATAGTAAAATAGCTTATTGCTTGCAATTGCCCCTTTCAACATTCTCAGGCAATACCTTCTGATTGTGATACTTGTTTCATTCATATTTCTACCAAAGGTTTAATAATGTTTTCTCGAATGAACTCATCGAATTTATTTTGAAATCGTAGTCCATCTGTTAATTTCCTTACTGTGTTTGCACCCGCCACCTGCTTCTTTACACACTACATTAAATTTAAGTAGGCCTAATTGTTGAACCGTTCGGCTGAGCTCTATTATTTTTGCTTTGTTTTAAATCTAAAGTTATGTACTTTACTAGTTACATATCATAGGCGTGAAGAAACACTTGAAGACAGACTTGTATCCGAGATTACTTGCACTTACATTTTGCAATTACTGGCATAACTTTTTACCCAGGGCAAATATATTTCTAAAGAAAGTTCCTGAAAGTGATTGAGAAGAGGTGTTCAAAAGGAGTGGATAACTGCCAGTGCGTCAAAAAATCCGGGCATCAAATGCGCTTCTGGGGCAATCTTCTGAATCAAAACTGTTAGAAAGTCCTGATTTCGTTATTGAAAGCTTAACTTTCCATTTACGGACATGGGAGAATAATGGCTGGGTGTTTGATTCTTTCACTTGGCTGATGTTATAAAATTACTCGGAAGACCATAGGACCTAGTCACTTTTCACAACAGAAATTGTTCTTTTTTTTACTCGGTGGTGGCTTGAAAATCTGGACAATGTTCTTTGTATTTTACGTGAAATGACATTTGTTTTTGTTGAAAAGAATATCTTTAACAAATTGTTTCTATTGACTTTCCCCTTCCTCACAAAGAATTTTCATCGAGTCTTGAACTGTAGGAGGCTTTTGCGCACTTTTGATGTTTCACTTGATACTCCCGAAATGTCTGAGTTGAGATTACGTTTTCCTACATTCTTTTACGTAATTAAGTGAGTAATTAATATGAAATCTTTCGTCATATCATCAAAATATCTCGTCAAATTTGGATGCATTTATTTATCGATGCGTATATTTTCTAAACTACAAATTCTTGGAGACGATCCCAAGAACTTTATTTCCCTCTCGGTTCTCTCGTTTTAACATCGCTTGGTCTATGACCTCGTGTGGTGCTCGCACTTCAAACAGTGAAAACAGCTAACGTGAAAATTTTAAACAGAGCTGACAATTTTAAAATGAAACGCACAAAAAATATAACATTTTCTTTAATACATTACTGCACAAATATGTTAACAGGAAGAGATAGATCACCTTACCTGCTGAAAACTGTTGGTAAACCCATCCATTATAGCCTCACTTTCTTGTGCTCTGTATGCAATAACACGTCCTGTGAATATACCTTGAGGTTTATAGGCGAACACTTCCGCTAATTTTCTTCGATACATCTCAACTGCTAGACGTAGTTTCGAACGAGATAATGATGTTTTCTCTTCTAGGAGAGTTAGTGTATAGTTGAGTTGATCATTCCATGATGTTAGATGGGTTACTTCTATAATTGAGCTCTGAAAGCAAATTTATTTCTTACATAGATAACTATCGCTAGACAACTAAGTAGAACGATATTCAGATAAAATGAATAGTATTTTTTTCAATCTTACATGAGAAAAAATCTACACTTATGTTTCCGAATTATTGCGGTATAATGTATTCTTTATGAAGTGACATAATTGCAGAATGTATATTATTCGTTATAAACAGGGAACTATTTAATGAAACTATGAAAACGGGAAGCCATTCAGTCATACATGAGAAAATTAACTTCACTTATAGTTCTGAAACATTGCATTATAATTTCGTCTTCATAGGGTAATCTAATTGTTAAATTATGTGATTCGAATCAAACGGGGGCCTACGGAAAATAGACATGAAAATCTGGTATTAGATTCAAGTACAAAAACATCAAAACATTGAGAGAGAACTGGATTAGACTGCTCCAAACAAACGAAATAATCGTTCTATTCACTAAAACATTACGAAAGAAGTTTATGCTTGTAATTGAAATAAGAAGGGGTTTTATGAATACAAGTAAAAATTGTACGTATATCAATAACATCATAGCCTCTTATTGAACGTGCTTACCGTATTAACAGCCACATGCGAATGCAGTTGGCCTATCCGTTGGCACTAATTAATTAATTAGAAGGTGGTGACTAATTAGAGAATGATATGTTAAAGATGTGTATGTATTGCTTAATTACGTTTTGTGATTTCACTAATTACAATAATGCATGAATGAATGTAGTTTGAAACAAAGTATATGAATGCCTTATATGTTAATGCTATGCAAAATGAAAAGGCCCTAACTCAGTTGCGCAATATTTGAGAAAAATAGAGAACGTGTTTTCTAGTAGGTCATGTTAGAAATGAAATTACCTTAAAATTACATTTTTCGTAAAATTTGTAAATGACCTACAACCATACTACAAATACAGCAAACAGCCCTAAGTCTGGATTTGACTATTAGCTCATTTAATTATTTTTATTAATGGTTAAGCATTTTTGTATTTATTTATTAGCTCGCATAAATTCATACAATTTATTTTTCACACCGATAAACGCATAAAGTACAATACTCAAAACATGTTTTAAATCTATTATATATCTGAGTGTTTTGATACGGCATTTATTTTGTAATCAAACATACGAAGAAACTATATATAGAAAAACACTCTAAGTTGAATATCCAGAGCATTCAAAACAAAGATTTTTTCTCATTTGTAATTAAATTGTTGTCATATCTTTAAAATATCTAATTGAAACAAAAACGGCTGCTATATGAAAGCATATTTATATCCAACTGTATATAAACTACAGGTTGCTTAGATTTTTTTTTAGTAGCTTATCAACTCATTACCTTTTGTTCTTTTTAAATTTTGATTATCTTCCTCACGATTTACCACTGGAAAATTTATCCAGAGAATTTATCACCACATCATCAGCCCTAACAAATTATCTCAAACATCGTTCTTCTTGTCGGCATCGATACTTCTTGGCTGCTTTTCTATTGGAAAACGACGAAACTTACTATTCATAAATTGCCCCCTTTAAAATGTCCAATTCGGAATAATCGTTGTAATCTAAACTATACTGCAAATGTTTCCTTCCCCTAACTAGCCTAATACTGACCCTGTTATTTATTTGTGGACATCTGATTCATTTGTAAGTCGATGAATAATTTGAATCCATTACCTTAACTACAAACATGTCTTGAATTTGCATCTTGCACAGCATCACGAAATTAACTGAAATCATATGATTTCAATTTATTTCTATACACTACTCAAGTTAATGGTGGAAGCTGTAAGTACATATGAATGTATGTTCTGGTTCCAGATAATGGAGTTCAATTGATCCTTCAGCAATTTCATTTCAATTTACTGTATGTATTAAGAGAACAGAAAACATTTTTTATTTTGTGACATGTACTATTTATCTAACCACATGATATATACTCTCTTGCATCTCAATAGTAAATAAAAACATTTCAAAGCTACTTATAATATGCTCCTTTCTCCGTTCGGACATGTAACAACAGAGCAAAGATCCAAAGGAACAAATCTTTCGTTGCAAGCATTTATATAGTTAGTATAGGCCACACAGTTTTGAATGTTTCCCTTCGTGGTAAACCAACGGTAACAATGACAATGTTTCAATTAGAGTCACGTTCATTATTCTATATCTTATATTCTTTCTGGCTCCTCTTGAAACGACTAACATCATTTTTCCACTTTCGCAATTAGGATTTCTGGTTGTTTTATGTCCATCATTAAGATTAAAATACTCATGTAATTCATATTCTTCATGACCTAACTTCGCAAATAATATGTTCATTTGTTTAAGTATTTTTCTGTAAAGTTCGAAAATGCGAACTTTACTATATTTTCACACAAGATTGTCATATAACATAAATATAGAATTTACATAACTTGCTAAGAGAAATCTGAAATGTGATTTTGTAACTCCGATTCCCTTTGAAACAAAAAAGCATGGACAACTCTTGCAAAGTTCTCACTAAGTAAGAAAGTTACGGAAATACACTTATAATTTAAAGGTCTTTCTTAGAAAACCCGGAGACTTTCATTAAAAAGCTGAAAGAAACATAATTTTTTAGAGTACTATTGGTTGGTTGTGTGCTTCATTAAACTTCTTCTTTAAGGCTGTAGATCACCCCCGCCATCTTGGTACGCACTTTCCATTGATTAACATGGGAATTGTTTTACTCGTTTTATACTTTTCAGGAGTATAGTTTTAACTTCTGTTTTCGCACAGTTTATCGTCATGCTCTCTTTTACTCATGCTACTTTATAGAAATGCAATATTTTACACAGGAACAGCATAATTTCCCGTTAACATATTGTGATTTATATAGCAAACTATTGATAATACATTATACTTATATATTTGGAGAAACTTCACAAACCAAAACTTTACAAGAGTCAAAATAACCACCAAGACAAATTTTGTGAAAGCAGAACTTAAATATTCTACATCCGAGAGGCATAAAATGAGTAAAACAATTCCCGTGTAAATCAATGGAAGGTGCGTACCAAGATGGCGGGGGTGATCTACAGCGTTAAAACCTCATTGTTGCTGTAACAGTCATTTTTATATCCTGAGGTAACTCAGCAGCGTGCTAATCCATATAACCAATGATAACAAATTTCAGCTACAAATATTGCTTCATAGCAGGGTTTGCACCTAGGGTTATCAACTGTCCGTTTTTTAACCTTTTTAGAAATGCCATTTGTTTTTCTCTTCAAAAAGTTCGGCATTTTAAAAAATGAGCAAGATATTACTACATTTAATTTGCATCGTTGGTATTATTCACGGTAAACTTTATGGTCACGAGAGGTAATTTGTCGCTACTTATTAACAATTAGGGTGCGTGGTTGGTAGTCCTGTCGATTATTTTTGTCTCCGTTCGCAAAATTGCGAAAAATACAAGAAATTGGTAAGACTAGAACATCAGTACGGATATTTTTGTCTTTCACCACCTCTAGGTAAAATGTACATACGGAACGTGATTCTGCAAAATTTATTCATTGCTGAAAATTCATTGTGTCCAGTGTTTTTTTAAGTCCGGCTTTTTTCGGAGTTCTGTCCTATATTTGACAATTTTCAGTTGGTAACTCTACTTGCACCGTATTTCCGTACGAGGTCCGGGAGAAGTAAGGGCATATCATTTTTTAAAAAAGTGGTGTTGAACCAAAATATGAAATGCTAATAACGTTTGAGGAGAAATGCTAACAACATTTCATTGTGATAATTTTTACAAATGAATAAAACTTGTTTAAACAAAGTGAATTGTTACACTGATATTACACGTATAAAAAATATATATTGTGAAATTAAACGGGAATCTCTGGAAGAAAGACTAGGTGCAAAACCTAAAAAAAAAGTAAAAGGCTTGTTCTGTTACGAAAACAACTGCGCAGACGGAAATAAATATCATTCCTTACAAAAGAAGTAAGTTTCTTTTACTGTGGTTCACTGGCGTGACTCAATCTGGTGGTGTTTTAATAAGACAAATATTGGCAATATTTTCTCAGCTGTAAAAATAACTCATTTCTTTAAGGCAATTGATGTCTAAATCAACACCGTAGTGACATCGGTTAGAGTCCTGGTCGGAACAAGGATACTTTTCCCGCTCTTAATGGAACAAGCTAAGTAGTGGTTTCTATTATAGACAAAACCAAAGCGCCCCCGTATAAATTCAAATTATCTTATAACGTATCCAAAAGAAAGAGTCAAAGTGAGACAGAGATGACTAAGCGAATGCCTGGGCCTGCCAGTTTTAGACAGATTTTCCACCGGTGTCCATGATTAATTTATAAATATATGGCTTATGTCTGTCAAACTTGTGCCTACTGAGACTTAGTAGAGGCATAAGTGGACAATACTAAGCGATTCAAAAGGTTTTAGTGTGACATTCACAGTCTTCCTCACAGTTTAAGGCCGGGACGAATCCAACGATCTTTTATCCCTGTGCGATTTGTAGTTCCTGAGGTCTAGGACAGGAGGACAAAGAACCATAAAGATAAAGATACTAAGCGATTGAAAAGAACCTGCCAACATTAAAGTTTATGTGATATCTTATTCTATTGTTTGAAACCATTACAAATCCAACGGTGTGTGGCTCATCTCTGTCGGACTAGCAGTTACTGAGATCAAGAAGGGACACAAATGGGAAATACTAAGCGATTCAAATGGACCTGTCAGTTTTAGAGTCAAAATGATAATTTTCCCCACCGTATCAGAACATGATAAATCCAACGGTGTATCTTTCATCTCTCTTTGACTTGTAGTTATTGAGATCTAGGGGGGACAAAGAAATATATAGACGTAGAAAACTAAGTGATTGAAAAAGGTTTTATGAAAACATGATAATAAGACATGTTACAAAACTGGGGGAAAAGTAGGTTTCATGTACCAAATTAACTAAATTCTTGAAGTTAACTTTACTGACCTGATTGATCTGCTGTGAGATTTCTTGATTCAACTGTCACAGGTTCACGTCCAAGTGGCTTCGTAGACGTCGACTCAGCCCTTTCGCTAATATCACGCGATACCATATATGGTAAAAAGAAAGGAGAGGATGTTTTGGGTGTTGAGTAACAATTGCGACTTATTCCTTGACCAAAAACTCTTCCTAAGACTGTCTATTTGTGTGTCTGTTTTGATCTAACCTAGCCAGTTTGTTTATGCCGCTTCCCTAGCCTGATTGTACACACTCATCCTTCCCAACTTTCGTAAAGCAGGTATTTACATGCTTAATCATAGCCACATTTAGGGCAATTTTCCTTGACAGGTAACCTATTGTCATACGTTCGATTTCCGTTGTTGCTAAGCAGGGAATCGACAAATATTCCTTACAACAGGCATTACACAATCTTTCTTATAATTTAATGTTACTCAAACGAGGAGTCTCACTCCAATAGTGGGTCAAAACATAAGGTTACGAAAAATCTAGGATGGGTTGGGTAAGACATAATCCAATTTCCCCACAACACTTCATAAGCTCAAGTTGAGTTTCATTTGTCTTTGAATGATTTTGATCACTGTATTTCTGTGCTTGATAGATAGCCTGTGTTATGATCGAAATTCCGTAAATAATCATAAAATTAATACAATATGAAAAGTCAATTTTGTCCTATATGCAAAGAAGTAAAAGGTATCATAAAAGAAAATACTTACTTGCTGCATTCTATTGCCAAATTCGAAATCAGCACCCCAAAATTAGTAACGACAGAGAAAATTCTTCATGATACCAAAGATTTTTTAAAAAATATTTTCTTTTGTTATCAGCGGATCTGGTTTTAACTTGAAGGCTGGCCATATTAACATACATGGTCGGTGGATTCCGTTAATCACATCCCTTACGTAGTTAGTAGAGTTACAATTTGCAGCCTAACATATTTCTCTGAGCTTGTTATTTTATCAAAGCATTTAAAGCAATTTAAAACATTTCTATAAAATTGACATTTTACAGCTCTTTTATTCAAAATGTTTAAAAATTGAATTTTAATATAAGGGGACTTGAATCGACAACCTCAGACTCTACTCTAAATCTCTTGTCTCAACTCGTTATTACATTACGCTATAGAGAACACTTATGAATATTGTATATTTACTATATATTTTGGCACATGTATTTGGTGCCAGAAGGCCAAAAGATCAAATCAGATGAAACAGGGATTGTTGATTTCAGAATTTGAAAAAGTAGTCAATGGTGTGTGGTATACCGATATTATCTGGAGGCTTACGAGATACAGCTCTTTTGAATATATCCTTATTATAGTCGATGGATGCTCTAAGGTAACTATACTCGAACCTTTAAGTAAGTTATCAAGAAAGGTTATTGTTGATAAAATGTATAAAAATCATGTGTCGACGAGGTTTTCCAAATTCGATTGTTTCGGACAACGCTAGTGTGTATACTTGTGGTATGTACCGCGATTTTCTGTTCAGTCATGGTATACGTGACATTAAGATCAGTCCGTATAATTCTTCGGCCAATAGTAGTGAACGGTACATAGGTACGTTCAAACAGGCCTGTAGAATTTATTGTAATGGTCTTCAGTCCAGCTAAAGTAAGCATTTATTAAACATTGAGTTATATTTGAACAGTGGATGTAATACTGAGACCAAGGTTGCTCCCTTTGACATGATTTATCGATATAATGTTAACGACCCGTTAGATATTGTATGGGAGCTTGATGTATTAAAAAAGGAAAATCTCGACCCGAATATGTGGTTGAATGCGATGCATAATATGCAACAGGCTTGGCACCGACGTATGAAACTGTATGATCAACGTCGGGTACCTGTTTCGTATCAGATTAATGATAAAGTAATGGTCCGAAGTCATGTGAAGACTTCGTTAAAAGATAAGATCACTAAGAGCCTAGCTTATGTGTATGAAGGACTATTTCTTATTGATAAGTTCTTAACAGCCAATTCCTTGTTGGTACATTCTGTTGAAAATGTGCGCGATATCAGGAAGGTTCATGTCAATTTTGTTAAGCGCTTTAGAGAACGCAGAAATGTATGAGTGATACTATGTAAGGTATTTTTGTTGCAGTGATGCATTTCTTTTGTGTAATTGTTAGTATGTTTTTGAATTCTGTGGCTCTTCTTCGATCTCGTAGGTTCTGGCAGCTGTGGTACGTAATCGTGAGTATTCCGACCGCAGTCTTATGCTGTTGTAATCTGGAGATGGAATTCGAGCATTTGTTTGTATTATTGGATATTTGTAAATCACAACCCACGAAATATCTCAGAATAAGCTGATGTAGACAGCTCAATGGATATCTGAGGGTATCCCAGGATTACTTGTTTTGATTTATAATTATATTGTCGAATGTAAGGGTTTGATTAAATGTAAGAGTTGTTTTCTATTGTTATTATATATCGTCTAGTTATTGGATATTATTTTTCTACGAGAGATTTGAGAATATTTCTATGCGATATTTGGTATTTATTGATTATGATGGAGTTTCGTTTGGAATGAATGAATGCCGAAGAGTATATTGATTGATATTTGCCTGTGCAGCTACTGGGTAGCAGTTAGTATGAGGTAATTGGGTTTTCTTGTGATGTCGTATATGTGGGGATAATTATTTTTAATCTTAAATATGCATGCGTTGTAGAATATATGTGGCGGAATTGCGGAATTTGATTATATTGTGGCGTTTGTGTTATCGTGTGATAGATGAATTTTTTTTATATCAATCCAATTGCTCTGAAGTATCAATTGCACTATTATAGTTATTCAGTGTGAGTGAGGGTATAGTTATTATTCTATATATAGTATTATTGAAATGAATGACTGAGTTTTGGAATTTGTTTGTATTCAGTGTGCGAGGGTGTAATGCCTGTGTTTTGTTGCGACATTACACTATTTCTTTTTTCTTCAATTCTCCTCTCTAAGAATGAATGATTTTCTGGAAAGAAATTAATAAGAATTTATTACTGACTGATTGTTACCCCACCTAGTGGGAGAATATATAAACGTGTCGACGAAGAAGACCTGAGTTAATTGAATCGCCAGATGGATTTGTGTGAATTCAAGGAACGAAGGTATAATTGTACACGGAATGCTAGTATATTTCTGTACGGGTCATATTGAGTGAGTTTGAGCCGAGTCGTAAATTTCGTCGTTTTATTAGCAGCCATTGCTACATGTATCAGAATTATTTGAATGCATATCTGCAAATTAGTATCCAGTTGTTTGATATCTGCTGTGAATAATATTGGAATCCAGTTTTTTGGTGGAATTTATTAATGGAAATGAATTGGCAGTACGAGGTGATCGTTCAAATCCGGGATACCTTCTGCATTCTTAGATTCTACAGATCTGAAACATGTGCTTTCGAGTATGCTAAGATGGGACGCCATATTGGTGAGCAAATGGAACTTGGATCATTACAGGTTTGCTCTTGTTAGTTTGTTGTTTGAATATAAGAGCCAGTTATTTTGGCACTTCATAAATTTCCATATTGACACGTAGATTGGGAATTATCATAAGGCCATTTCGAATTTTGTTCAGAAGAGTTGAGTGAGAAGGCGTGCATGACCGAGCCCCTTCCAGATTATCCGGACATGTCCCTGTTGGAAATGTTAGCCTCTGTTGCTACGGTTAGTTTGGCAGATACTAACAATATCTGCCAAACTAACCGTATAGATACTGATAGTAGCTGCAAGCAATTTGTAAATTCTGGTAATCTTGTAGATAAAAGTATGCATCGTGTTGTTGACCTAGGTGAAGCTACTACACGAACTTCTGGTTTTGTATCTGTTCCGGAATTGGGTGTTGAGTCATTGCCAATATCTTTGAACAAATTAGTTCTTGATGGTTCTTTAAAAGCATTTACATTCACTACCTGCATGTAATGAAAGAGAGATGACCAAATTGTTTCAATTTATGCTCTCTGTATATAGGATTACGAAATTGAATTTGTTTCCAACTTATGCTGTTTTGATGAGTGTATTGCCGAAAGTCGGAGGTGAATTAAATAAGTTGTTACTTGGTGTTGAAACTAATTGGCAGCGTATATGTAACATAATTATTTCACAATTTGTATCTAGTCTAGAACTTCGTGAATTGAATGATAGGTTTGTTTCTCGTCTACAATACCGGCACGAAAGCCATGTTGAATTTGTAAACAACGTTATTGATTCGTTTAGTGTTCTCTATGGGGAGATAGACGAATTGTTGTTAATTAATATGATCATATGCGGTATCGATCCTACTGTTCGATATACTGTATTTAAATATGACATACCTGCTTCGTTGGCTCTTCTGGGTGACGAACTTTTGAAATATGAGCAAGTTCAAATTTAAGTACTATAAATTTAAGAGCCTGGAAATTATTTCATATAGTGTGTGTGGGTATATGATAGAGTGTGTTGCCACCGCTAACTTAATTGGTGGGGTCCTGCATTGGATCCTGTCCCATAATGACTCTCGTTGCCTTGATAATTTAAGCTGGGTAAGTTGGTACTCGTATATTACTGTAACAGGTTTGTACCGTTGGAATTTCAGTAGCGGGTGCTCTGTACTGCAGTTTCATTGGGGAATTAGTTTCGACTATTTAATGTTCATTGGGCAGCTCTGCTAAGCCGTGCTAATTCACGGGTTGGTGGTCTGTGCGTGGATAAATAGGCAGAGAGCGACAGAGAGTCATTACAGTTTCTACTACGTTTGGCGTTCCAAGTTAGCACAAAGTTTGGCATTGTATTGCTGCAATCTTGCGGCAAACTTGGTAGGTTACACGTGCGAAACTTATTACAAGCTTTGCAAGCCAAACCTGCTACAATATTGTCTTGTTACACATCAAACCTGTGGTGGATAAAGATTTTTAATGTCTGGGTTGGGGCTTGAATCTAGCATCTTCAGTTTTATTTATAGTTCGTCACTCTACCGACTGCTCTATCGCGCCACTCCTAAGTATTTTCTATTTTACTAGTTCTTTTATGGTACGAACAGTTTCTTAAGTACACTGATATAAGCTGAAACTCGAGACTGAAAACTAATTGATCCTGTTTTCGTGCTATAAAGCTTCTTCCGTAGATTGCTCGCAAGCGAGCCTGCTCAGGAAAATCATAATGTGTATACTTTACTGTTCGGGTCGATGACATGTTGCGTTTTTGGTCTTCGTATTGTGTATAATGAAAGAAAAGAATGTATATTTAACTTTAATGGTTAAACCTATTTTCTGGAAATGAGTACAATTTTGAAAATTGTGTAAAATGTTGAAAAATACAAAAGAAAGGGAAGGGGGAGGGGAAATATTTATTAATACGAGCAAAAATAAGTTAAAATTGATTTTTTTTTTTGCGGAAACCCGGCGTTTCAGTTAGTAATACAACAAGAAAGGTCACTGTTAGTTTATCACTGTAAGAAAAGATGAAGTTTAGTCGAAACTTGGTCTATCTAGGTAATTGGCAGCCAGATATCATCGACTCGAACAGTAAAGAAAACATTATTATGATACTCTTGAGGCAACTCGCTTGTAAAAAAATCACGAATCAGCCTTCTTCATGGCTCTAACACAAAATCAATAAACTTTCCAGTTTCAAATTAAAGTCTACATAAATGTCTTTATTGAAGAAACTGTATTCGTAACATAAAAGACTAATAAAATGGGCTACGTCCAACAGAAATATCGTGGAATAATTGGTTTATTCGTAACATAAAAGACAAATAAAATGTACTTCGTTCAACAGAAAAATTCGTGGAATAATCGGTAAAGTGAGGAGCAATAATCAAATCTGGGGATTATGTGTTCAACTCCCACTGCAGATTGTAATATTTTCTCGCTACAGGATTTATGTTGGTATACCAACGTTTTTGAAAACAAGGTTTGTGGAAAATTTGTCATGAAAGGTTTGGGCAAGTTTGGCGTGCAAATTTTGTAGCAAATTTGCCATCCTTGAACTAGCAAGTTTGCTGCAAGATTGAAGCCTTGCAATATCAAACTTGCTGCAATTTTTAAGACTTGCAATGCCAAAATTGCTATCTGGGAAGCCATTGAACCATGACTCTTCGGTGTTCTTTCCTGATGCCTACTTCCAAGTTTCTTTTAAGATCAAGCAACAGTGCAGTCATCTTCTGACGTCATATAATCACACCCACTTCCGGTTATCACGTGATAGCAACCAACGCCGATAACGTCATATATCTACGCCCACTCCTGGTCACGTGAGGTGACATCATAGAGCCACGCTCACCTCAGCACTGCAGAGAATTATGGGACGCCCATTTTTACAAAACATACCTTTTCCTACTACTTTCTTTTGCCAACAAAAATAATGTGTTTCTCTTGTTTAGTGGAGGACACTGGCCAGCCACCATGATACACGCGGTAAGGTCGTAGGGTTTGAATGAACAATGGGTACGGGCACGCCGTTTCGCCTCCGGCGGTCGACCGTACTAACAGGTTTACCAAGGGTTTCTCTAGTTTTAGAAGAAGAATGCTAAGATGGTACTTTAAGGCTCTGCCTACCTTCCAAATCCTCTCCCTTACTCTATCCTGGCCTGATTCAGAGAGGCTTAAAAGACATAGATAAATAGATTTTAAGCACCAATTATCGAATATTTGTTGTTATAATTTGTGAACGTTGGGATGCACAGATTTAGGGCAAGACAATGACGACACGTTGTAATACCTCTATTCACGAAAATAGTGACTTTTATTAACGTGAGCATTTTAACCTTCACCAGTGAGTTTGAATTTTTTAATGGCTTCTAGGCATCTCAGGTTTACGCCGCGATAGGGTTGAAGTGAGGATGTTGGAAGGTAGTCTATCCCGGAGTTTGTCTGATGTAGAAAACTTTAGAAAACCTCAGTCAGCGAGCGATCGGACCGTTCAAAGGACCTTTCGATTGCTAAGCTAACGCTTTAACTACTGAGTTACTGCCTACACTAGTGTTAGTGATAAGGAAGATTGAATGTTAAAACAAACACTTTCTTATGAATCTGTAATTGTCCTGAATATAAACGAACTCCATGTTTCTTTTCGAACTTCTGTTCCCTTCAATATATAGACGTGTGCAAGTTCCTAGCACTCCACTTCCAACTGTGCTTCTTCTCGCTCCAGCCATCTAAGCCTTGGTGAGCTGAACGCGCTCTCTGCCTTGATATAAACGAGTGTATGATGACTGATCAGAGCTATGGCGAGTCATATTCATATTATTATTATTATACGTTTTGTTAAAAGCTAAGAAGAAGTATTTTAGTTTATAAGTACTGAAGAAGGATATATTGACTACATACATTAAACAGAGCACCAGCTAGAACGAGTAGAAACAAAGTTATTTTTCTGTCATCGAGTAGTTGTTTAGGTTATAGTCTGACTAATAGAATCAGTTACATATTTCTTTAAAAGGAGCTATCTTTCTAGATAAAACACCAGTATCTTTTATTATTTGAAATAATAATGTTTTCTCAGATAGGGAGATGCAACTTAGATTGCTATAACGTGAAGACTTCATTCGGTTTTCAAAAGGTTCTATTTAATGTTAATTATATACATTTAATGTATTTATTTTCTTCTTTCTTCTAGAGGTTCGAGATTCTAATATTCAAGCCACCATGAATAACATTGACTGTAATATCGTAGCTGGTTTACAAAATAAACTTATCATTTTTCTATGCTCTTTTCGGGAACATATTACACATTTGCCCACATTTTAACACCACACGAGCGACATGTATTTCAAAAAATCTTTTCAAGGCAGCTATCCTAGTTTCTTCCTTATACCTGCGCACATGCTTTAAGCACTTACGAGATCCAAGCTTATATCTACGCATCCTAATCAACATGCGATACCCACTGCATTTCAACTATAAATCATGGTAACAATAAATAGATTGATCACCTTCGTAACACAGTGCATTCCGTAAGTGTTTTGTTTCAATGTACATATAACACAATAGAATGATTCGTCACAACCACTCCTCCTGCCTATATTAAATGTATCCTGACCTGACAAAATACAAAGCATCATTAACCTAAATGATCACTTTAGTTTATGTTTAGTTAGGTTTATGTTTATGTTTAGTTTATGTTTAGTTAGGTTTTACCTTATTAAATCTACAGACTCGACTTAACTTAAAGCAATCAAAGGTTATCTTTTGCTCCCAAGATCTTTCAATAAGAAAGTTACATCAAGTTATATTTTTCACCAACATATCTAGTTCACCTTGGACTAGACATCTCCATCCATTATCCAATAGTCTATTTTTAATTTTCCAGAATTTGGGTTATTCTAAAACTTAATGACAATCTTGTTCACATACAACAGCAACTAGCTTTCATTCTTCCTCTATCATTAACTTCGATGGCTTTCCTTTCCTGTATTTACATTTCGGTTTTTATGATCCTTTTTCTTTCTCCAACATCTACATTTCAACTATTTCTACTTCTTTCTTGTGTTTCTTATCTGCAAATTCATCGCGATCCTTTTCTATCGTTAGTATCCACTTTTCCTCAAAGTCAGTGTCTACCGTTTGGGTATTCGCTACTGCATACAATTTTATTCACTTTGCAAAACAACATCATTTCATTCTAGGTACTCCGTTTGCATAGCGCAGCTCTTGTACTTGTAAACACATGTTTGGCTAGCATGTCTCTCTACATGCCTCTGGAATCCAGTCCATTTTCTTGCCTCTGGAATTTCTTTCAGTTGTTTCAATGATTCGTTTTGTTCACGTATCAATTCTTCCTTGTCCTTTTCCCGGAGCTATAAGCATGCATAAAACATTTTGGGTAGCTGGGTTCCTTTCTCTTGCTCTTTCTTTTTCCCTCTTACACTTGTAGTAATTAAATTTGTGGTTTGTCACATTAAACTGGAGCGAAATTCTTGCTGAACTTATCAAAGTGCTATTGTCACATTGCCTTACAGATGTATTCTGCTCTACATCCATCATACTCATAAGCCTCAATAAACCTGCAGATTCAAGTACATCATTCAAGTTCAAGAATGATGTACATCATTCAAGTACAAGTACATCAACCTGCAGATTGCTTACGTTTTGTACAGCGTTTACCTTCTAGTAGGTAACTTAGTTCAAATATTGCAGAAACAAAGAAAACTTCCACCAACAATAACTACTTTAATGTTACACAGGAAGAGTATATTACAATTCCATTATGATCATACAATTGATTATACGCCAACCAGTGGTACCAGCGCCAACAGGGTTTCCTTAGATAGTCAACAGAGGCGTATGTGTTCGCGAGTATTGCTATTGTACTATTCCACCAGCTATTCTGACCTTAAGAAATTCTGCATATTCAATTGGATGTAAGACAACAGTTTACAGCTGAAAAGGATGAGTGAGAATGGCGATGCTTTAGTCTTATAAATAGTGAGATCATAAGAAAACAGAATTCAAAACCCTGAATATTTCAAATATAGTTCAGAATATAGTTTACATTTTACAGTTTTCGATAGCGCTGAATAGAAAAATATATTTAAAAATATTCTTCTTATAATTTATTAGACGTATTAATTGTGTGCTTCATATGTACATTTGGAAATACATGAAATTATAATAAAACCATCGATAAATATTAAATAATATGAAACTTGTCTCTACTCATTTGATAACAATTACCTTCACAACAAATAATTTTGTTTCAGCAAGAAACACTTTTTCTATGGGAAACGCAAACCTATTCTTTCAGAAATTATTATAAAAATAATCTACAATTTTTAAACTATAACAATAACTTTATTTCTTTGGACAAAGTATATTATTGACTATCTTTGCAGACAAAAACGTTCTTCCAGAGAGAGATCGCGACAACAACTCTCGCTTCCTAATAATGATTATACCTGCTAAAACATATATTTCTCATTACATAAAAAACACTTTCGACTCTAGAGCGGCCGCCGTTTTCAAGTTCTCCTACCACTCTCTCCACACGGAGCAACCAGTACACTGCACATCAAGCCTAGAAAAAGTTACACCATGCAAAATAAAGTGCAAAAACGGAAGACAAATAACGTCAGGAGAAGTAGAAAAACAGCTTCTGGCAAGAAAAACAACTTCTAGAAAACAGTTATATTTACACAATTTTGTAAAGAGACCAACAATTGCTACAGTTTTGCTAACAACAATTTAGTTCTTATATTATTTAATTCTACATAGCATCGATAAATACATTTCGCGTTAAATATTTTACAACTTAAATTTTCAAAATGAAATTTTATTGTCTATACTCTTAATTCATTTTTATACTTTGTACATCTTAAAATGTTTTATTAAAGAAGTACCTTAACAGTTCTGTTAATAATTTCTTAGTTTTATCCGAAGTAGCACATCCACGTCGGCCGATATTGGCATATTAGATTTTACGACATCGATCGATATCGTTCAACGACATGGGCCTCATATTGGATGGCAAACATCTTGGCCAATATCGGTCAACGATATCGATCGACATCAATCATCGACATTGCTCAATATCGGTCATTGACATTATGAACATAATGTCATTCTGATTTTTTACTATTTTTTAAAAGAAATGCCCCTTTTTTATATAGGACCACCAACATGAAATAATAAAGCACGTTAGGAATTGTAAAAAGAAATATAGTACTTGTAAAGAATACTATTTTTCTGTAGCTAAAGTTACATCACTTCGCTGTGCTAATGGATTGTAAAATAATGTTATTTTCGATGTTTCGTTCATGCAAAAATTTGTAGTTCCGCTCCATTATCATCGTTTCAGATCTCTTCTGCTTTCAACTTTTTATTTATTTATTTATTTTGCCAAGAAGTTAAGGGTACAATGGCCTTGATTACAATGAAATAGCTTCAATTGAAGGAAATGATGTAAAACACATTAAAAGAAATCTAACCTTAACTTATCCTCCAACTAAGAGGAACCTCTCTTAACAACCACATACCCTGGAGAAAATACGCTATTTTCTACCGTGCAAACGAAACAAAAGTGTAAAATGTCCCCCAGATCTGGCGGTGTACGATAACAGGCATAATAAATATTACTATATATCTTGTTGGTTTGTCTATGTACTTACAGTGATCAAACTATCCTTGGGAAAAACACAATCAACTTTAACATTTTATTTGTCTATATCTTTCCCGTGAAAGGATGTGTTATTTCTACACTTGAACATGCTTCACCAAACATAGCTGGCCGCGTGCTGACAACAACATGAAGTTTTATATTTTATCACCAGAGGGATATAGCATCGCTTGAATAAACGTCGTTTTGCCCATACGGACCGATATTGATCAACATAGATATAGGTAACCGACATGGATCGATATGGTTCCATGGCGGGTGCTCTATTTTCTTAATTTTAAATTATTCATTATGAGCAAAATGTTTTGTAGAAAATCGACTTATTCTTTTCACAATATTTACTATAGTTTTAGAAAATAGGTAAATTAGTGTACCGATAATCGATGTAGATCTCACATCGATCGACGTGGGCTCAAGTGGGCCGCTCTCCTGCTTACATTAACGATGTGGGGCGGTATGGGTCCCATGAGCGACCAACGTGCATGTGCTACTGGGGAATTCCTTTTTTTATTTTTGTATAACATGGAAAATTTATTACGTTTTACAACTAGAAATTTCAGAATGAAAATTTGTTGTTCGCATTTAATAAGTGCTTTGTACAACTTAGAAAATAATACTTTTATTTAACGTATTTGATGTTCGCGAAATATTTGTTATTATCTAAATTACGATTCTACGATTTTGAAAAAGTAAAATAAACCTTTTAGTACAAAGTTGTAAATGAAATTGTTGAGTTATGAATAAAACATTCGGAAAGTAAATCAAAACATTCGTTACAAAGTTGTGAATGACATTTTACTTTGTATAACTTGTAAAAAGCGAACACTTAAGTTATAAAGAAAATATTTTAAACGCAAAAGTCAACTTTTTCTAAAGATATTTATCTTTGCACATTTTAAAACTCCAATTGTAAACTTAAATTATAAATAAATATTTTGAAAGCAAACATAACACTTTCCTTAGAAACTTCCAAATAAGATTCTACTTTGTATAACTTACAAACTACAAACCGTAAACTTAAGTTATAGAACAGTTTGAAAGCCAATAAAATCTATTGTTACAAAGTTGTGAATGGATTTTTACTTCTGCAACTTATAAACTGTAAAGTTCTTTATATGCAAAATATTTTGAAATTAAACAACTTTTGTATTTGAAAGTAAAGAAAATTATTTTGTTACAAAGTTCTAAATGATATTTTATCTGTGCAAATTACAAAATAAAAGAACTATAAACCAGAGTTACAAAAAATCATTTTAAAGTCAAACATGGTTGTTACAAAATTAAAAACGGCATTCTACTTTGTGCAATTTACAAACAGAAAATGTAAAACATCTGTTATAAACAATCTATTTTCTTCAAAGTAAGAAGCTTTTTTCTGGCAAAGTTACAAATGATATTTTACATGTACAACTTAAATTTTTATTGTATCATCTTAAATGTTAAGGAACTTTTCTTATTACAAAGTTATGATATTTTTAGTGTGACGCAAGTTAAATTTTTATTACATTTTTTTCATTTTACATCTTTCATGTTGTTGAAACATTTATTATTACAAATTCCAAAGTTAAATTATGACTACATCAGTATGAGAGATTAAAATTTTAAAAAAATATTACAAAGTTGTAAGTGAAATTATTAAGTTAAATTGTTAATCAAATAGTTTCAAAAGTTCAACTTTTTATTACAAAGTTGTAAATGAAATTTACTTTGTACAACTTCCAAGTAGAAACACATATCTTATCAAAAAATATATTAAAAGCAAAAGTCATCCTTTTCTTACAACATAGGAAATGACATTTAACTTCATACAACTTCCAAACTACAAACTGTAAATTTAGGTTATAAACAAAATATTATATAAGCAAACAAAACACTTTCGTTACAAACTTGTAAAAAATATTTTATTTCATACAACTTTCAAACTACAAATCATAAACTTAAGTTATAAATCAGTTTGAAAGCAAACAAAATATTCGTTGCTTTATTGTAAATGGATTTTTACTTGTGGAACTTACAATCCACAAACAGTAAAGTTAAAAGCAAAAATATATTGAAAACAAATTAAACTATTTTGTATTTTGAAAGTAAAGAAAACTATATTATTACAAAGTTGTGAATAATGTTTTACTTGTGTAACTTACAAAGTTCGAACTATAAACTAAAGTTATAAACAATTATTTTAAAATACTAACCTTTTTTAATTATATTGCATACGATCTTTTAATTTGTGCAACTTACAAGACAGAAAGTGTAAAACTTAACTAATACCTATCCTAATACTAGTAATTTTGCTAGTGTAGTAGTGTAAAAGTGCTAGAAAGTGTAAAACTTAACTAATAACTATCCCAATACTAGTAATTGTGCTTAAGCAGGATGGGAGGTGTTCAGTAGTCCAACTCTTATGTGTGAGGGTCTTAAATCGATCGTGGTTCATACCAAGTAGGCTTTGTGGTAAACAATCACTTTATGGTAGTTTTCTCAAGGTCCTCCCGTTTCCTTCCACTTTCTTCTCTCCAGCAATTGTCCTATTTAGCTTCAGCCAAAGTTTTTTAAAGATCTAAAGGTAGTCCTGATAACTGGTTAACAAAGAATAGCAATTCTTACATTAGCAGTAGAACTGTTAAACTAATAGTAAAATGTGCAACAATCCCAGTGTAGTCATTCTATATTCTTAACAATAGAGAAAGCTTAACGTGCCTTTAAAACCTTCCGCTTTAAGGTACCGTATTAAAACTAATTAAATATTTAAATGGAGTCATTTCTTAACCCTGTTTGTCTCTACGCTACTTCCTACCAAAGTTAAAGGAATAGTGTATATACTCCAAATAATATTATAGGTCTAGAATGTATGCTACTATATTGCATACGCAAATGACTGTGTAAATATGAATCGCTAACGACGTGCAGGAGAAAGTTACATTAACTTAATAACTTCTCATACCTCACCACATATTAAAAGACAATAAAATGTATGATATAATATATAATATTAAAATATAATTAACTCTAAACCATATAAACAAGTTGTTCCCACTGATGATGCCATCATCCACTCCATAACTGAGCTAACGTCATATATTAACATTATCTCCAAAACGTAAGTTCAATAATTAACTTTATTAACATTATGGTGTTATAAATTAAATTAAAGCAATATTCATTCAATATAATTGGAAAATTGCGGAAACGAAAATACAAACTGACAGTATGATATTGACTATAAAATGTAATGGCAGCATAATAATAATAATACTACAGCAGCAACAACTACTACTAGTACTATTATTACTACTAATACTACTACTACTAATAAAGATAATAAGAAAAATAGTAAAAATAATAATGAGCATTAGATTACGTCTGTCACATTTATTATCCAAAACTCCGTTATCTGGATATCAGGCCAATATGTGGAATCTTATCAGTTCTCACTCGTATTTGTAGCTTCAAGTCCTGTTGTCCTCTTTGAAAAGAGTGAACAAAATTTTCGAATTGGCTATAAATCAAAAGTGGCTGTACCTCATACAAACATTAGCAACCAGTACAATATAATGGCCTCAAGTAATAAAGTGCGAGTTGCCTAATACTGTCAGCTTCACTTTCTCACTCTCGTAATCAGCTATGACCCTTTAGGTAAACTCATAATCAAATATAAAGTTAATAACACCACATTCAACTACTATCAAACTGTACAATAAATAATGATTTCAAGTAACTGAGCCACGATCACTTAATAATATCACCATCATGTCGCTCTCGCAAACACATATAATCCCTTTAGATTAACTCATAATCAAGCATAAGGTTCGTGACACCATATGCAACCACTTTGAAACAGTACAATGTATAATGATCTCAAGTAACTGAGCCCCGGTCGCTTAATAATATCATCACCATCATGTTGCTCTCGCAAACACCTATAGTCCCGTTCTGTTAACTCATAATGAAACATAAGGTTAATAAAACCACATACAACCACTATCAAACAGTACAATAAATACTGACTTCAAGTAACTGGGTCACATTCACTTAATCATATCATCACCATTATCCTACTCTTGCAAACACCTATGATTCCCTTCAGGTTAACTCATAAGGTCAACAACACCACATACAACCACTAAAAACAGTACAATAAATATTGAGCTCAAGTAACTGAGCCGCGGTCGCTTAATAATATCGTCACCATTATGTTATTATCTCAAACACTTATGACCCCTTCAGGTTAACTCATAATCAAACATAAGGTCAATAACATCACATACAACCACTATCAGTTAAGTTAATAACAAGTTAACATGTTATAATAAGTTAATATGGCGTACTAACTGGTGCCTACAAGAGGAGAGCTCTGTTAATAGTGAATTGTTTGAATTGAATTCCTGGCGATATATGTAATAAAAATTGATGGAATCATGTATTGATGTACTCTAGACATTCTCCAAATGTTTGGAGAAGATTGGTCCATTATTGTGGAAGATATTGATGAAGATAGTGGTGAGGTGCAAGTTTTCTGAAGTAGTGCTGCAATGCAATATTTATATTAATACTAATGTGTATTGATCTTTACATCTCTTCAAAACCCGATAAGTGGTTCCTTAGTGTACTGTATCAATTTTATTTATGGTGTGGCTTGTTTCGAAACAGTAATCATTTTGTAAATTGAAGATTGCTGTGAGAAATATCAGTTTTGGTGATGGCCATTTGCATTTGGCTTTTGGAAACATGAGTATCCTTACTTTTGCATCTAATTGGAGTGGATATTGTGCTCAACGTTGCCAAATGGTGTTGGTATGTAAAATTGATGAGTGCTTTCTAAATCTAATCATATTATGACGTAAGCTCTCTGATTCTGAATCGTGATAGTGACTCTACGGTTCAAGAAGTGATTATAGATGGATAGTCCTGTTTACAGCAACCATAGATTTTTTACAAATCCGTGTTCATCGTAAAATCTTATCAGCGTTAGCATCGATTTATAGTCTTTAAGACATCCCCGTCTATATTTTGAACATTAGTTGCCCCCCCTCCCTAATTCTGGTTTTCAGTGATAGCCGAAGGTTTTAATCAAGCTTATTCTAGAAAACTAACTCCAGCGTGGATTAGTCCAGAGTTAAGAAATATATGAGTTCTTGGAAACCTTTTCACTCAAATACTTTGATGTGCTGCCAGAAGTTTTTTTTCTGTTCCCTCTAAATAACTCTTAAATTCCGCCGTGCGAAAATTTTACTGTAATACTTTTTATAGATTTTGTATACTCCTTCGAATAAAGTGACCATCAAACCGTTTCAAATAATAAAAACAAAATGTTATAAATTAATGTTCTGTGTACGTGGGTTTTATAAAGTGACAAATCGCAATCAACCCATACCATCATTAACATTGACCATAAGCATACATGTACTTATTGTTTATAGTCTAACCAAGTTAACATTTTTATTTTCATTGTCAATTTTGGTTGGGTGAGATCAAGAATGAATCCAAGTTCCCCAAATCAAGGTTCAAATAATGAATTTGCAAAGTACTTTCCTGATGACTTTGATGACATAAACTTTAATAGTCCAATTTTAGAAAAGGATAGTTTAGATTGAGAAATGCAATCAAGGATTTACAGTTTTAAATAAATCCTTTAATTAAAAAAGCTAGTATACAAGTGATGAAGAAGTAGATAGGGAAAATGACTTCTCTGTAATTACATATGATCCATTAGAATGCTTGATGATCTAAAAGGAATAATGACATTAAAAGGTACTACATCGTGCGAAGGGTCAAATGGTGTAAATGGTCAAAGTCAGGAAGTGGTCGATGAGAAATTACACCCATTTAATAATAAAATTGACAAAGAGGTAGGGTGTTGTCAGTGTAACATGGAAAATTGTACTAAAAATGAATTTAATGTGCCAGTGTTTACCCGTGCAAGTCTTGACTGAAGAATGTGATTATTTCGAAAATGGCAAAAAATATATAATTAGGGAAGTTGGTCAAATTGATGAAAAACTATCAAAAAATATACATAGAGAATTTATTGACTTCAATAATGTACTAATAGAAAACATGCAAACCCACATTGACCAACTAATGGAAAAGGTAAAAGAATTCGATGACTTCATTAAAAGCAAGGAAATTGAAAATGGTTCCTGCGATCATGGAAACCATTATATAGCTAAAAGGTATACCAAACAAGAACATAGATTACATGTAGGGCGTCTAAACATTAGGGAAAATAATTGTGTTGATTCTTTACCAACTGATCAAGTAAAAATATATTAGCAGACAGCCATGGTAAAGGATTGTCCCAAATAATTAGGAGGTTAAGTCAGTAGAATGCCATGGGGTTAATTAAGCCCAATGCAAGATCAAATGAAATACTAGGTACTAACTTCCTTGTTAATAGTCCTGAAAGCAAATGTCAAAACAGGGGTAGTAATAACGTTGCTAATGGTCGGTGCAAACGATATTTATCACAATGACACGATATCTTTTCTAAGATCGTTAAAGAGGTACTTGACTCATCATGTTCACGATAATATAATATTCTATACTATTCCAACACTTACCGCACTGGTATGCCATAACCATGGAATTAAGAATGGCTAATAACAAAATTAACGTTTTAATAAAGAGATTTAAATGCCTGTACGTGATCGATATTGAAGGTTTGGGCAAAAGGTTTCATATGAGTTATGGAATGCATCTGAAAAACTTAGACAAGAAATATGTATGCGAACGGTTACTCATAGAAATTCGTCCAATAAACTCGAAATGAAATAGTACCAGAAAGTTAACAATATCTTTAAAATGGTTAAATCAGGGATACTGAGCAAGCAACCTGCAGTGAATAAACTCCAGATTCTTGAATCCAACATTGTCTTAGATCCCCCAATCAATGTTGATCATTGCTATCACATTTAAGAACTTCGAAATGTAACTCAACTGAAAATTGCTCTCAAAAGTTTGTTACGACGATATTGCATTAAAATGTACTGTCATGGCCAATATAATATTTACATGACTTTCTTATACACGATTTTTCTCTAAGCCTAGAAGATAGGCCACCAAACTGACGTAGAGTGGGCGGTGTGTGATTCTGAGAGTGTGTGAGTGAGCGAGCAAGGGTTAGAATTTTCTTTCCTTTAACAGAAAATATTTTCACATGCCCTGGGTTCTGGAAAGATATTTATGATTTCTTGTAGTATGTAGCAAATAATGAAACAACTTAAGCAAGTCGCATTTCAAACACCAAAAGAAAACCTAACACTGTTCGTATTTTTAGGTGGGCCACTAGTTGAAGTTTACTGAAAAGTGTAATTTCAATTGTCCAGTAGTAAAGATCCTTACGGAACATAGAGAAACGAAAATGAACTTTGAAACCTATGGTTGCTAGGTAATTATTTCTTTCTTAATAAATCGAGTACTCCATAGAGCACTAACGTTATACACGAAAGACAAGAGAAAACGTCTGTTTCTAACAATTCTTAAAATTGGGGCACAATATTTATGCTTGATAATTTCTGATAAAATGTTGTTATTAACGTTTATCATTTACAAAGATGTTAGTAGCAAGATACACAAATATGTTGCGTGCGAAATTCTAGTAAATTTAACTGCTCTCTTTCTCTTTCTTTCTCTCTTAAGAAATGCCATAGCAAGTAAGTTATAATGGCTCAGCACCCGGATATTAAAATTAAATGTATGCTATGTTTAATTTTCAAAGAGGAATTAGCTTTAAATAAAAGTAAACTTTTGAGATATATTTATGTTTGAATCTTTTTTGTCTTTAGTTTACACTAAAACCATCTACGAATAGATTCGGGTAAGACCTGTCCCGAATTGTGACTGAGAAAATATGATCACCAAACCTATATTAGAGACCATGTCCACTCTCGTCTCATCTGCTCGTTTTTTCTGAATTTGGGTAAACCGATGTATTTTATAGGGCAGACCGTAGATACCACAACACTTACAGTGTAATACATTATCTACTTTTGGAGAAATATATTGGATTTGGATATAATTGAAAATATGATTCAGCATTCGACTATTAAAAATGAGAATTTGAAGTTATTTATGGCCTTTTTGCAAGTTTGGCTGATGCCGGATAGGGTAAAGTAGAGGATATTAGAAGCAAGCGGGACAGGACCTAATTTGTAGGTACCATTCCGAAAATTGACTTCTTTGTTGAGTAATAGTCATGGAAAAATTTGTCAAGTTGGACGACCTCTAAGATTGTTCCCAGAACCATCATATTGATAAACCAATCTAATGGTGCTGCAGCCTCTCGGTAGGTGAGTGAAAATTATTTGTAAGAGATAAAATGATTAATTCTTTTAAAATTGTTGTATCTTTTAGAACATTAAATATTTTGTAACAGAACTAAATCAATAAACTATAAGTATTTAAGTTGTTCAATGTAATACTGAAAGCTAAGAAACATTGTGTTGAAAAATCGTAATTAACTAATGTGCTCTACAATTTGGATGAATGCAAACTAATGTGGATCTAAATAAAATTATAACTGACGCGAGACACTTTCAAAAAGGCGCGATGATAGTCACGAACTGTATGAGTCACGGTATATATCTGTTATGATTATTTTTACAAATTTTTTATCCTTAAAAATCTAAGGGTTTCTAAACAAGTTGTATATCTGAGTGATGAGGAAGATAGTTACAAGGGCCTGTATAAAAAATAACATCCCTGCTGAAACTTGAAAAACCTGTCGGAACGTTCAGCGTTTATATATATATATTCTCATATTTATGACCTAGGTGGTCGAGAGGTCTAGTGCGGTAGTCTGTCAGCCCAAGGATCGTGGGTTCGAATTCCATCTCGGACATGGATGTTTGTGTGTTTTAAACTAGGCTATAAGTAAGATAAACGCAGAAATAAAGGCACACTCGAATAACTCAATGTAATGTAACAGGAAAATAAATAAACGAGATTTATAAAGAAAGTCGTTAGCGTGTCTGTCTACGGATTGAGGGGTCACGGGTTCGATTCCCGTTGCTGCCAAGGATATTTTCCCAAGGCTTTTTACGTCTGTAACGATGCGCACCCAGCATCGTGATGTAATTGGGAAGCTGCTATAAATAAAAGATAGTGGCGATCACTGTGAGAGCTTAGGCTCTCCTCTCTCAACTCGTCTCGACAGCGCGGGAACAGTAAATCAATATTCTTCTTCCGGGAAGAGGTCTCATCCAGCAGTGAATTGAATATGGCTCCTATTTATTATTATTAAAGATATATATTATCGTAAGTTATCGATTTTTTCCTGACGGTGCAAAAATACGACATTATTTACTGGATAAGCTGATATTTTAGGATTTATAAGGAAATACGTAAATAATACTCTATTGATTATAATAATCATATTACTACTCTGTTGATCATCAGGCAATAATAATAATACTCTACATATTTATATAAAAGGAGAAGTCCTGATTGACTGACATATCAACGCCCAGGGCAAAAGGTTTAAGCTAGAAACTTGACATTTATACGGTAAACTGGTGTTATTGAGTAAGGTACTACTTCTCAAGAATAGAAATGTATGTTTTCTGTGGGCTTTTGCATCCTATCCCTTGTTTTATTTGCCTCGTCTTTGAATCGAAACAAAGTGTGGTATATAGGCAACAAATAGTCTTTAACAAAACAATTAAACCCTTACTTCCTTATTGTTGCTATATATGCAAAAGGCAGTAAATCACGATTAGAAATAGCAAATACTTGTTTTGTTTTGTTATAACACAGGAGTATAGTATACCAGAGATCGTTTCCGAAAAACACTGTATTGCTCATTACAACAATCAGCAAGCCTCTGTAGTATGGTGGTTATCGTGCTCACCTGCCACGGATAGATGGTTGCAAGTTCAAACCCTGATGGATAAGACTTCCTTCTCTTTAAAAGAAAAAAGTTAATTGAGTTCATGAGTTCAACCCCTCGCGAACACAACATTTTATATGCTAAGTTTTAATTTAAATTACTGTATTTTCGAATAATAAAAAATTGTTTCACCATGTAGAATAAAATATAATGAAGTGGAATAAAAACTTTTTACAGTAATAAGAGAGATAGTGTTCTTCACAATCTTGAAAAGGACAGTTGATTACTTCATGGGGTCAACACGTCGTTCCCTACTTGAAATGGATTTGAAATGATAAAGTATATATATTTGGTACATCGTACTAATTCTTGATTACTTTATAATGGTATCATTTCAGAAAAGAATTGACGCAGGATTAAATAAAAAAGAAGCTGTTAAACTCTGTGTTTTAAATGTTAGTTTATAATCTATTATTTAGTTTCCTACACTATATTTGATGCCAACTGTTGTAAGCATTGCTGTAATTGGATTAATAAGATCAAGTTTCGTACCAACTTTACCCTTCCTACCCGGTCTAACCCGGTAACCAGATTTTGGCCCGGGGACCTGGTGTGCATATCAGAGTTTTAAATTATTTCCTTCTGAGTGAACAGTGTTTCTTTCTGGGGTTACTGGGACTGGAGGTAATACCCCAGAACACGATAAGTGAGATACCGAGAAATCTCAGATCATTAAGTTCCCGAACCGGGTCATTCAGATCAAATGTTTAGGACTGCGTCAGTCTCGGCGACCCGGTTTCATCTCTGGTTGGGAATATTATGTTCAATGAAGTATTTGGTAGCAACATAATACGTGAGTTTAAGCTTCCTCGAAATTAAATTTTTCATCTTCAATATGAAGAAGACAAACTTCAAAATCACATGGTCAAAGCGTCTATTGTATTAGGAAAAGCAATACAATCGAGACATTAAAAGAACTTTGGAGACAAGAATCCGTCTTTCACATCAAGCAATTTCGTTGAAAAGATTTATTGAAGACAAACACACATGCATTTTGTGATCAACAAAAGATACGCTTCTGGCGAAATCTGAAAGTTACTACCTACAAATCGAAAGGATTATGCTGGCAGTTCTCGAAGGGGGGGGGGGGGGACGAGGGGGAACACCGTTCTCTTACCTTCTTCATTTCGGATTTGGCATATCGCTACCTTTTTCTTACTGGGACTCATTGCCAATACTTTCCATAGGCAATTGCCGCCACTAGGCGTACCCTTACATTTTCTAGCTCACTTCTGCAACCATTCCCTTACCTATTTTAACCCACTTCGAGCACAGTGGTAACTTATTTACCTTAACTATGGACTACTTGAGGTCTTAAGTTCGATTCCGACACTACAATTTTAAGAATACCTAATTAGAGTATAAAATAATAGACTATTAATTAAACACAAATATATAGATTAATAATATTGTAAATACATCTTGAATCATATGAATGGAAGAGTTTTACTTCTTCCTCTGTAAAGATGCGAATAGAATTACTATATGCAAAATAACGACAAAAAACTTGCCAAAACGTTATATCTTTCATTTTTTAAATGTTGGAAGAATAGACATAAAGAAGAAAGATTTAGAGAAGAGCTCAAATTGATATTTGAAGATTTGTCTGCAAAACTTCACGTTAGTTAGAAACAAATATGCTTGCCAAGGGTTGCACTCACGAACTCAATTAACTTTCTTCTTTTAAAGATAAGGAAGTCTTATTCATCAGGGTTTGAACTTGCAAACCCATGCGTGGTAGATGAGCACGATAACCACCATATTATAGAGGCTTGCTGATTATTGTAATGAGCAATACAGTGTTTTTCGGAAACGATCTCTGGTATACTATACTCCTGTCTTGTAACAAAACAAAACAAGTATTTGCTATTTCTAATCGTGATTTATTACCTTCTGCAGGGAGTACAACAATGAGTAAGGGTTGAATGATTTTGTTCTGAGATGAGACTGTTTGTTGCCTATATACCACACTTTGTTTCGATTCAATAACGAGGTAAATAAAACAAGGGATAGGATGCAAAAGCCCGCGGAAAACATACATTTCTATTATTGACAAGTAGTACCTTACTCAATAACACCAGTGTACCGTATAAATTTCAAGTTTCTAGCTTAAACCTTTTGCCCTGGGCGTTGATACGTCAGTCAATCGGTACTTCTCCTTTTATATAAATATGTAGAGTATTATTATTATTATTACTTGATGATCAATAGAATATTAATACGATGATTATAATCAATAGAGTATTATTTACGTATTTCCTTATAAATCCTAAAATATCAGCTTATCCAGTAAATAATGTCGTATTTTTGCATCGTCAGGAAAAAATCGATAACTCGATAAGAACGATTTGATAATAATAAATCACAGTAATATTCAATCCACTACTGAATGAGACCTCTCCCCGCAAGGATGATATTGATTTACTGCTCCCACACTCCCGAGACGATTTGAGAGAGGAGAGCCTAAGTTCTCACAGTGATCGCCACTATATTTTATTTATAGCAGCTTCCCAATTACATCACGATGCTGGGTGCGCATCGTTACAGACGAAAAACGCCTTGGGAAAATATCCTTGGCAGTGCAGGGAATAGAACCCGGGAACCCTCAATCCATAGTCAGACACGCTAACGAATTTTTCTTAAAATCTCGTTTATTTATTTTTCGATTGTGCCTTTATTTCTGCATTTACCTTAATTATAGCCTAGGTTAAAACACACTCACAAACATCCATGTCCGAGGTGGATTCGAACCCACGATCCTTGGCCGACAGACTACCGTACTAGACCTCTTGGTCACCTAGGCCATAAATATAATCACAGCCATATCCAATCCACTAGTGGAAGAGACCTCTCCCCGAAGGAATGAGTTGGTCTACTGTTCCCTAGCTGACCAGGCAGGTTGGGAGAGGAGACCCGAAGCTCTCACTGTGATCGCCACTGTCTTTTTTCACAGCAGCTCCCCAACTGCCCTCACGATACTGAGCCCCTACCGGGAATGGAACTCGGCACCGCTCGCAAAGAATTCGAGCGCGCTACCGACTAGGCTACGCAGGAGCTTCATACATATTAGCAGGAATGCTATTTCCAATACAAGCCCTTGTAACTATCTTCGCCATTTCTTTTCTAGAAGCGTGAGTGCTGAGGGATGTCATAACTCAGACATATAACTTGTTTAAAAACCCTTAGATGCTAGTAAATATTAAGATCTTTTAAGGTTAGAAAATTTGCAAAAATAATCAAAACAGGTATATACCGTGACTCATGCAGTTCGTGACTATCAGCGCGTCTGTTTGAAAGTATTTCGCGTCGGTTATAATTTTATGTAAATATACATTAGTTAGCATAGATCTATTTTGTAGAAGACATTAGTTAATCTCTGATTTTTCAAGACGATGTTTGTTAGCTTTCAGAATTACACTGATCAACTTAAATATTTATAGAATTTATTGATTTAGTTCTGTAACAAAATAAAGTTCTAAAGAAAACAACAATTTTAAAAGAATTGATCATATTGTCTGTTACAAATAATTTTCACTCACCTACCGAGAGGCTGTAGCACCATTAGATTGGCTTAGCAACTGGAAAGTTCTGGGAACAATCCTAGAGGCCGTCCAACCTGAAAATTTTTCCATGACTTTTCCTCAACAAACAAGTCAATTACCGGGATAGTGCCTTCAAATTTGGCCCTGTCCTATTTCTTTCTAATATCATCTACACTACCCTATCCGGCATCAGCCAAACTTGCAAAAAGGCCATAAATAACTTCAAATTCTCATTTTCAATAGTCGAATGCTGAATCATACTTTCAATTATATCCACAGCCAACGCAAAAATGTATAATGTATTACACTGTAAGTGTTCTAGTATCTACGGTCAGCGGCCACCACAGGTCTGTCCTATAAAATACATCGGCATACCAAATTCAAAGAAAACGAGCAGATGAGACGAGACAGGACATGATTTCTAATATAGGTTTGGTGATAATATTTTCTCCGCCACAATTCGGGACAGGTCTAACCGAGATCTAAAGCCCGACTTCTTTACTTGTGGATGGTTTGAGTGTAAACCAAAGACAAAAATATTCAAGCATAAATATACCTCAAAAGTTTACTTTTATTAAGAGATCTTTGAAGCTCATAATAAACATAGCACCAATTTAATTTTAATATCCGGGTGCTGAACCGTTATACGTTACTTGCATTGACACTTCTTAAGATGCAAGAACTTCGATTTTATTTGTTATAATTTAGTTATTATTAATTAGTTCATCATTGATTATGAACGCTGAAGAGCGCTACATTGACACAAATATAAAATTTAATTTAAATATCCATATTAAGTTAAACTATATTGCACGCACTTTTTTACTAACTTCTGGACTTTTAATATCTTTCTCCGGCCAAAACCCACAAACTCTAGACTTCCCTGGAAACTAATAACAACACATAATACATCTTGTCTCAAAAACACGATTAAAAGGAATAATCATTTTTCTTCATTCACAAGCAACAGACAGGACACACCCGCAGAGGGAGAGAGAGTGTTCGTGTCAGTGAGGAGGAAATTGGTTCTTTCGTAAAAAAAAAAGTATAGAACGATATTTCTGGAGCTTTTGCGTAAGCTCCCGAGGCTATTACAGTGGAAGAGTGTCAGTCTTCTAATTATTCAAACTGGCCAACAGAGGTTCAAACCCTGTTCTTACCATAGATATTTTTACAAGGCAACAGTGAACAAAGTAACTTCTCTTCATAAACGTCGAATACTAATGAATTTGGAACCACCACAGCGAATTGCTGCGGTAAGAAAGTTACTGTCGTTGCAGAAAAAAAAGACGATTAACGAAGATTTCTTGGCCACAAATACTGACATTTCACTGACCTCAGGCGTTCACTTTTCTTGTATTAATTTAACAGAGAACAACTGTAACATGGATTCCTCAGGTTTTTGAGAGTGGTCCAGTGGTTTCGTCTTGATTTTCTATTCAGGAAGCTTGGTTCAATTCCCACCCAGAGCGCTACTTTTTCGCCTAAAATGAAACCGTTAACTATTTACAGAACTTAATCAGAGAATCTTCTCGGGAGAAAGAGAGAAGGGACATCACTAGCTAGAATAAGAAAGTAAAGAGTGTGTTTGCGTTTGGTCTTTAGGATAATAAAAAATCAATCTAGTTTCAATGTTTTCATTGATCTTTCTGTCTGACAACAAAACATAGTTGCACATCTTGCAATTAAGATCAAAAACACTGAACTGCTGAACAAGACTATATTATTCGTAAAAAATAAATTACATGTAACGTTTCGACCTTCTAGCCAAGATCCTCATCAGACATACACTCTTGTATGTCTGATGTATGTGTATGTCTGACGAGTGTATGTCTGATGTCTGTATGTCAGACGAGTGTATGTCTGATGAGGATCTTGGCTAGAAGGTCGAAACGTTACATGTAATTTATTTTTTACGAATAATATAGTCTTGTTCAGCAGTTCAGTGTTTTTTGATCTTTCTGTATCGTTATCTTTCTTGTCATGACTTCGTCTCTTGCTCTTTTTTTGTGTTTCTCTCTTAGTCATTCCCTCTCCCTTACACACTCTGTCGCTACCTGAGTGTGTGTGTGTCTGTTTATTCTATATCTGCGGATTATTATAAACATTACTTTATTCGTTTCGTGAGGAAAATTACTTTGTACTATCTCAGTCAGGATAGACGACCGTCCCAGAACCATCCGATTGCTAAGCAAACCCTGTATCAACTGAGCTACGGTCACTTGATCGATCTTGGTCATGTTGACACGGCATTAAGAAGCAATATTCCGATTAACAGAGCGACAGGTTTACATATTATACTCAATGGGTTGGCATCTTATTTAGGCACATATGGATAACTTCGGGTTAAGGCTGAACGAAGTGCGGTAGGGTGTAAACCAGGTGTTAAATTGAACGTACCATACCGGAACGTGCCTAGTGTGGCTGAGGAAAACAATGAGAAAACCTGAGTCATTACAGTCAGCCGCTGGTACTGAACCGAGGAACCCTCGACTACGAAACCTACGCTCTACCAAGTAAGGTACAGCCGCTCGGAACAAAACATACTCGTATTGATGCTTATCACACATACACAAATATTTGCCGGGAAAGAGAAAAAAAATAATTTATCTCAACCGTCTACCCCGGTACTAACGCTTAGGCGTCTACTCCAGTTCGGTTCGGTTCGGGAACCGAACAAAACCGGGGTAGATACCTAATGTCCAATTCATACGTTCACGTCGTGGGGCGTTAGTTCGCAAAGCAGTTGCTTGGGTACTAACATGGTTGGGCCGCTCACCAACCCGCATTAGCTGACACCGTGGTGAGTCAAATGTCAGCATCCCTCCTGTCTTTACACATGATGTTACAAGTAGGGAAACAGCCGCGGAGGACCTAATTGGATAAAAAAATAAATAGACAACGTTCTATCGAATAACAGGGATAATCTGTAAGACGTGTCTGTTCTGAACAGTTTCAAAGTCTCGAGTGATCAAAGGATGCTGAGATGTAAGCTGAAACTAAATACTAAACTTGAGAGAAAGAAGCTTATCAGAGAAAAACCGCCACTTTTAGATGTGGAAAATCTAGGGAAAAACAGAGAGACATCCGAGATAGAACTAAGCAACAGATTTAGCGCCTTGGAAGAGTTAGAGGACGAAGAAGAAATCAATAGCAGAAATAAAGACTGACCGAGATAATAAGAGACAGCAAAGGAACTAGCAGGCACCAGAAAGAAAAAAGAGAGAAAAATCTCAGAAGAAACTAACCTCTTGATGAAGAAAAGAAGTAAATATGAGATGTAGACATATATGTTATATGAACATCGTAAAATCGTAATCAGAAGAGGGTACGATGACATGAGAGATCTATTATGTGTGATCAACGTAGTATTAGCAAGGTAGTTACATAACACTATGTAGAGTAGTTAACCCAGACACACACACTGTCTCTCTCTCTCTCACACTATATATACAGGGCTTTAAGGTTACGGACCGACAAGCTTCGGGAGGTGATAGTACAGTGAAAGATAAAGAAAAAGGCCGAGGCAACGGGGGGGGGGATTCCGAGGAGTTACGGAGTTACAGCCTTCCGAAAGCGTGGGAAAATGAACTTCAGAGCGGATTATTGCGAAGACGAAAACTCGGAGAGCAGGCGGTTGAGAGTAAATTAGAGGAAGTCACACTCGGGCTATCCAACAATGCATATTGGAAAATGCTACAAGCAGGGCGCAAGGGATTCCCCAAAGGAAGTAGGGGATTTCCAGAAAGTCTTCCAAGTAAAGCTGGGTCGAAAGGACCACAAATGGGATGAGTTGCCAACAGGTAACAATAATTCATTGCCGGCGCATCGATATCTCAACGAGAATTAATGGTATCATTTTTATAAAATAATGCGTGGTTGCATATCAGACAGGTGTGATAATTAAAGACAATCAACGAGCGTTTGGCTTATTTACTAGTAATGAGAAAGATTAGGTGGTGGTGAGGACGCATCTCAACAGCTGCAGTGTAGTAAAAAAGACGTCCTCTTTGTTCGAGTGGTCAGTGCTATCAGGTGTCCGTGATGTCACAGCAGTCTTGCATTGAAGCAAGCCTGGAAAAGAATCACTTATATGATTAAAGCGTAACAGCATGCAAAGATGGACGGAGGGTATTAGTTAATGAAAAGGTACGTTCGGCTGGTTAGTAGAAAGAACGCAATGTAATATAGCGCCAATAAAGGATGACATGGAAGAGAGAAAACAAATACGTGTGTGTACGAGACATTATGTGTCAACCGATGCAAGACAAAACGTAGCAAGTT
>JAGDQP010012461.1:37683-50241 GCA_022664845.1 Lepisma saccharinum
AACTTGCTACGTTTTGTCTTGCATCGGTTGACACATAATGTCTCGTACACACACGTATTTGTTTTCTCTCTTCCATGTCATCCTTTATTGGCGCTATATTACATTGCGTTCTTTCTACTAACCAGCCGAACGTACCTTTTCATTAACTAATACCCTCCGTCCATCTTTGCATGCTGTTACGCTTTAATCATATAAGTGATTCTTTTCCAGGCTTGCTTCAATGCAAGACTGCTGTGACATCACGGACACCTGATAGCACTGACCACTCGAACAAAGAGGACGTCTTTTTTACTACACTGCAGCTGTTGAGATGCGTCCTCACCACCACCTAATCTTTCTCATTACTAGTAAATAAGCCAAACGCTCGTTGATTGTCTTTAATTATCACACCTGTCTGATATGCAACCACGCATTATTTTATAAAAATGATACCATTAATTCTCGTTGAGATATCGATGCGCCGGCAATGAATTATTGTTACCTGTTGGCAACTCATCCCATTTGTGGTCCTTTCGACCCAGCTTTACTTGGAAGACTTTCTGGAAATCCCCTACTTCCTTTGGGGAATCCCTTGCGCCCTGCTTGTAGCATTTTCCAATATGCATTGTTGGATAGCCCGAGTGTGACTTCCTCTAATTTACTCTCAACCGCCTGCTCTCCGAGTTTTCGTCTTCGCAATAATCCGCTCTGAAGTTCATTTTCCCACGCTTTCGGAAGGCTGTAACTCCGTAACTCCTCGGAATCCCCCCCCCCCGTTGCCTCGGCCTTTTTCTTTATCTTTCACTGTACTATCACCTCCCGAAGCTTGTCGGTCCGTAACCTTAAAGCCCTGTATATATAGTGTGAGAGAGAGAGACAGTGTGTGTGTCTGGGTTAACTACTCTACATAGTGTTATGTAACTACCTTGCTAATACTACGTTGATCACACATAATAGATCTCTCATGTCATCGTACCCTCTTCTGATTACGATTTTACGATGTTCATATAACATATATGTCTACACCTCATTTTTACATATCTTCTCATTGTTTACGTGCTTTTTTAGCCCTTCTTTTAAAAACTGTTTTTGTTTATTCCAGATGATATCTGACTCGAATATTTGAGTGTATCCTCTATTGCTTTTTTCGATGCATGATAAAAAATCACCAACTGCCTCGCATCGACAGACTATATTTTCTGCCAGCTGCATAATTCGCGGGCAGAGAAACACACAGTATTTATGAATTTGAATTGTCTGAATACTAGTTATGACCTTTAGGTACCTAAGGCTCAGGCCGACAATCCTTCGGCATACAGCATTGTGTTGATTATGTTTGGTTCAGGCCGTAGCGCGTTTGACTGTGAATGAGGTAGCCCATATTCAAATCAGTACCAGAATGCTGATGACGATTTTTAGTGCTTTAGTGCTGTCACTCTAAGGTGCACTCAGACTCATATCAAAGTGAATAGCGGTGTGTTCTTGCTCCTTGGCGTCTTAGGAGACAAAGGCAGACGAACGTGGGACTGACTACGAAACCTCACTTCGTCCAGTAGCTCGAAAATAACTGGAACGCTACCACCCACTTATTCCATTCCGATCACGGCGCGTGCGTATCCCACAGGGGACACTTTTATCTTCATGATTATTATTATTAGCAGATGTAGATAAATTACGTGTGCTTGAAAATACGGTTTTTAGTAAGTTATACAGGCCGAAACGGGACAAGATGACCGGAGAGTGGAGGAAACTGCATAATGAAGAACTCCATGGAATGTATGATTCACTAGGTGTTGTAAAAATTACGAAATCGCAACGACTAAGATGAACAGAGCATACAGCTCGGATGGAGGAAAGCGAAGATTATATATTTTGGTTAGAAATCCGGATGGAAAGAGACTGTTGGGAAGACCGAGACGTCATTGGGAGGAGAGTATCGGAAGGGAACTTCGAAAAGTAGGTGTTAGTGATGAAAATTGGCTTGATGTTGCTCATGATAGAATCCAATGGCGAACGTTTGTTACCTCGGCGATGAACGTGCAACTTCCGTAAGCCATAGGGTTAGTTCTTATACAACGATACTACATAAAAATTGAGTTTCAGGTGTGCTCTCAACATATCAGAAGGATAGTAACGCTTGGAAACTGCCTGTCGTTATCTGCATTACGATAGAAGTAAAATTTCAGATGTCTTTAAAAGCTATTAACACGAAAACCAAAACTATGTAGTACATTTATGTGCTAGGTCATAAATATTTTTAAAAAATGATGATAATAGCAAAACAAATCATGAGCCGGACAGTACTACTATATATTTATCTTCACACATTTTTTATAAACTGCACTTTTAATTTATATCTTAAAACATTTCAAGAACGAAATTTATCAGTCAGTATGAGCAAGAATGTATTTAAATATATGCAAAATCTAACATACCTTTGCAAGAGGTGGTGACAGAAAATAGTCAAACAGTGATTCAATTACAATTTCTGATGATGCACTAACACAATCATGTGATTGTTTCAATGCGATACCGTCGAGTGCAAACATAGTTACTTGCTTTCCTTGACGTTCGAGTTGAAGAGCCATTTCAAAAGCAATAACAGCTCCAAAAGAATATCCACCAATGAAATAGTGATCTGCAGGATGAACCATTTCAATGCACTGTAACAGAAATGTATGCAAGGTAATAGAAGTCTAAACAACAAATACAAATATATACTATAACATTATTTTCCAGTTATCAGGAATATTATTTTCATTTTGAGTTGATATAAACTACAATGTTAAAAATTGTGTACATGTTGCTAGGAACTCTCAGTAAAGTCCCGCAAAAAATTTGGTATTCTACGTTGTTTCATTGAATTCAAAGAAAATCACAGAGACTTTTCGTATGCTAAGATGGACAGTGTCGGTTGTCAATTCTACACATACGCAGAATGAAAGAACGGTCTCTTATCGTAGTCTTGAATGCAGTTTTGGTCAAGTGTTTGCTGCCGCCATCTTGATTATATCTTATTTTAACAAAAATGGAAAATATTGTCAGTAAATAGGAATGCGGTTGTAAGTCGTGGGATCAACTTAGTTCATGTCTTAGGAGTATAGGTAGCGAACTTCTCACTCCCAATACTGTTTGGCTCTCGTAATTTTTCTGTCTGGCGATTTAATCCAGTCAGTAAGACCCTGGACTTCTAACTGATAAACCACTGTTCAAATCGTACTGAAGCTTCTCTTATTTTTTGTCTTGCTTCCAGTATTGCTGAAAACTAAGCTGTAGCTGTTTTCATTGGTTGTCTTACTAGAAAATCTCACGTTGCCAAGCTTTTATTATTTTTTTTCTAGGAGTTTCGGAAAAATTTTAACAGTGTAGTGAATTCTATAACAGTTATACGCCCTCATTAACCCTCAGCTACATTCATAGAGTAGACGCTGACTTGCGAGCACAGTGTTTTCGAGTAATCTCATTACTGCTTGTGTATTTATTGGTTGTGTATGCGCAACTTGCTGCAAACTGGGACTATTGAGTAAATGACGTGTTGGGGTAAGTTTCTATCCAGTAAGTGTAGTTACGTCACCTTGTATATTTTCGCTGTCAATTCCTCCGTGTGGTTTTTTCACATATGTGAGCAGGCGGGGGCCACGGAGGCTCAGTTATAGAACGCTCACCTCTGGTGCGTGAGATTACCGGTTCGATTCCGACTCGAATGATGTGGGTTTTGTGATGGACAAACAACATGTGCACGTGTTCTCTCGAGGTTCTCACATTTGCTCCCATTTTTTCCATTCCTCAATTCATCCATCGATATCCATTCAGCCTTAGCTGAAGTTGCCTGAGGGCCTTCAATATAATTTCTAAATAAATAAGGGCTGTAACGAAGAAGGAAATAAAAGACCTACTTGTCCATAGTAATACAACGACAAACAAATAGTCATACAGATGAAGATGATACACACAATATGAACATCAGCTGCTCAACATTGCATTTATACTCCCAATCTAATAAACAAATAATATGCTCTATAAAACTACCAAATTACGTTGTCAGAAAGTTTTTTGTACACTTTTCATAAAAAAATATTGCTACTGCGAAAGTGCACCCAAGTAACACCTTCTGACCCCATAACTGTCTGGTATAGAGACTCCCTCACTCTCCTCTCCCACGTAATGATAATCAGCAAACAACGTCAGTACAACTTTTCCAAAATATACATGTATCAGTATCTATAAAAAGAAAGAATAAAAGCGAGATGAAACGGTATACATGAGATGATGCATGGAGAAATTTAAATACACATGAGAAAAGGAAACCGATGGATATCTGCCAGACAGAAACAGAGAAAAATAGAAAGAGAAAGAGTTGGACAGAAGAAGAGAGATAACAGGTAAAAATAGGAAATATAATAGTAAAGTATCAACAAGAACCTAACATATAGAAAAGTTCCCAGAAATCCAACAGCAAGATACAAGTGATTTTTGGACTTTATATTTTTAGGGCAATTCCAACATGTAGATGGGTAGTTTAAAAATTCATTAAGTCACTTTCAAATAGCGACAAAAGTTGGTCGTCAAATTATATACTCATGATTTCCGGTAGAACTGTAGAGTTCTGAGACAAATCTAGGATAAGATAAAAAGATTGACACACATGCTTTGTGTGCGCATGGTTCAGTTGCAAATTTGGTGGGGTTCATTGAACGCATTAGTTCGAATACAGTGTAGCAAACGAAGTAGGTACTATAGGCCATACGTTCCATGATAGACCACGATTGCAAATCGAAGATAAGAAGAAAATGATCGAATGAAATTTTTGTTGGTAAATGTCGAAAAGAAAGAGTCAAGATTACAAGTCCAAAGTGTATCAAAATGAAAAGTCAAAAATAATGAAAATCAAAATTTGCATGTTTCTTATGGGCAAAGCAAATCTTACATGTTCCACACTTCAAATGCGAATAAAGCACATTTAATAGTGTGTTGATAAATTATATGATGGAAACAACTTTTGTACCATACTGATATAAATATTTCGGGACCCGGTCAATTGGTCGACACGACAGTTCGTCGACAGATAATTGGTCGACAAGGACAGTTGGTTGACACGAAAGTTCGTCGACAGATAATTGGTTGACAAGAACAGTTGGTCGACACGACATTTGGTCGACTTGACATTTTGTCGACAAGGAGAGTTGGTCGACACGACAATTTGTCGTCAAATACAATTGGTCGACTCGATATTCTTGCGCAACTCCTTCCTTAACCCTCTCCATGCTTTCAACCATAGATTTGTGACCTCATACGGAATGACGGAGTTTAGTCAGTCGAAGTTAGGCCTAGATTTAAACGTCAGTTTCGATTACAAGAATAGGTTTTTTGTTTAAATTAGGGCTTAAGTTTAGACCAAAGTTCAAGAGAAATAAACCAACTCCTTAAGTGGTTTAAGCAGAATCTCGAATTTCACTACCCAGAAGTTTCAAGACAGAAAATTATAAATAGAAAGTAAATACGTACAATTCCTTGATGAACAGATTAGTACATAATTCGGCATAATACACGTCAATTAGTTTTAACACCAAACCCATGCTTTTAAGAACAGAAAAGACACAAAAAAATTGCATGCATAGTCTCAATGTGCAACGTAATACAGTAATTAGTGCGAGATACTCAAATAGTTGGGTAGATCACTATTCCCAGATCCCTAGCCTTAAAAATCTGACGTAGATATTGAAAATGTACCATTTTGCTCCTTAATGTTCCACTAAGGTTTTCAAATTCATTTTTCTAGCTAAGTTCACATAAGTATACAATTTATATTACGGTATCACTAACAAATATGATTACGGTTGTTTGACTTGATAAGCGTATATTTTACAGGTAAAACACGAAACAAAATAACCATTCCTTATTACTACATACGAAATATTTCAGCCTTGCAGAATTTAAAAATAGTTTAATATTTTAACCGAAAAGTAAAATATTTTACTTATCCATTAATGCTTTTGTACTGTTAGTTGCAAGTAGATACATGCAATACGTGCTGATGATACAATTAAATTGTTAGCATATCATTTTCCAGGTAACGCAACAAACTTCTGTTGATACTGTGAATTTCCAAATATTTTGGAAACGGATCAAACCAACACAATTATTTATTGTTAGGGAAGGACTTACTTTGGGACTACAAGAATATTTTAGGACTTACTTTAAGACAGTTTCACAATCTCATTTAGGCAAAGATTTTATGTGTTCAAACTAGCTAAAGATAGCAACATGAGATGACACGTTGTTAATTCGAGATAATTACTCTTCAGATAATGTTAAAGATCATCGTTTAATCGTATTTTAGAAAACATGACGGTGATTCCGTTTATCTTAAAATGATATCTGGCTTAAAGGACAGCGTTATTAAATCGCGTGGACTTACTGATGAAGGGACAATTATTATTATCATTATTACTATTGAATTTAATTGAATTTTACTTTAAGCCCTTAAGGAAACTTTCGCTTAAGCCGAGTGGATCCATGTGACAATTTGGATGATATGACAATTTGTGGAATGAAGAAAGTAGGAAATAACGCTACGATTCCGACAAAGCGCATGTACGATGCTTGTCCACCGCAAAGACCACATGAAACCAGACGGGATCGGACCTGGGACCCCATGCACCAGAGATGAGGCTCAATAACTTAGCTACCGTGGGCTCTATTATAATTATAATTATTATTATTATTAACTTTCTTGCTTAAGAAATTCGCAACTTCTTCGCTAAGTAACAATTGTTCGCTATTGCATTCAACCCTGGGTAACTGATATACATTTTCTCCTTCACAACAAGAAAAAAAATTATGAAACTCTATGGAAATCAACTTTTTAATCTCGTTGACCTAGCTTGATGTAGGTTTATGTAATCTAGTTTGCTCAACGCCGTAAAATGATTTTAGAAAGAGATGGTAGTCTAATTTGTAATTGCACAACATTTAAATTATTTACGCATTTAGAGTTTATGAACTAGTACGTTATAAGTATTTCGAATTCCGTTTGTAAGATAAACTGTAGAAACTATAGGGAAAGAGCTGTCGCAGAGTTGCGTGGTAGCCGACCTGGTAGTCATGCAGTTTGGGGCACTAAGCCAGCGACCTGAGGTCCCGGGTTCGAATCTCGGCTAGGGAATGGATGACTACTCACTTCTGGTTTCCGGAGAGTTTCCTCGGATTAAGACATTTATTTATTCCCGGAATTTTTCTTCCCGGTTTGAAGTATAAATAATCTTCGAAAAATCTGAAAGAAACATTGGAAAACGACTTCTTCCTTGGGCTAACAGATGTACTTTATTCAGAGGTCCTAATTTTGTATTCTATCCTTTTCTTTCTAAATCTGAAAGACTCGATCAATGCAGGCCATATTTCATTGAAACGCTGAAGAACTCTTTCTCTACTCAACAATCTTACCTCATTGTGAAGCAATAGATTCCCAAATTGACAATACGGCTCGTCGGTTTATGCTTTGAACAATCGCCTCTTTAGAGGCTGATTTCATTTTATTTTTAAAAGAATACAAGTTTCATAATATCATTCATCTTTAGAAATTTTCCAAACAGTGCCTCTTATTGAAAGTTGCAAGGACAATTAAGAAATTAGAGAAATTTCCATCTCTGTGGCACAATGACGTGAACCCCTTGTTCTCGCGGATCATTGCTGTAGCACCATGTGTTGTCAAGCCTATCAATTGAGGGAAAATTTGAAAAAGGGCATATCTGAACATTTTGGGGAAAATTAGATGTATGTATTTCCTGCAAGCCTGAACCCGTCAATAGGTTTCCTGTTGCCGGGGATGCGCATATCTTCTCCATGTGACTTCTTTATTTGCTGCTATCCACTAACACCCTTTTCTAGATAAGGCTAATATCTATAATAACGGCTTTTTTCTTCCCTTGAAAAATGATAAAGATGCGCCCTGATTTACATTTGCCTTCCATTTGCATATGAGAAATTTTCAGAGGAAATTAAAATTTTGATCTATGAAAAAAATCCTGTAGTAGGTTTTTTCAGAGGGAAATCTTTCACAAATTATTCCTTTGTTTTGAAATCATCAAAAATCATATTCACAAAAATGGCCAATTGAGTGGTATCCACAACATATGTTGATTGAAAATTAATTGCACCTATACAAATCTAGTTTCAGTTGTGAAATAACGTCAGTACTCATAACCTCAACACGCTACATTACTGTTTTCGCAGAAAACTGTAGAGATTTTATAGCAGATATTATTTCAACTTTGTTTCTAAAATTGTCAAACGATGCACCATGAGCGTCCAACAATGCCTCTTTAATTATTTCCGTATCTTCGAATGGTATCTCCTTTCTGGTGATAATCTGTGCCACCTAGTATCATGTCTCAGTTGCCGCTTTATTCTTGTCTCCTGTTTTCGAAAAAAAATAAAAAAAAATTTTTTCAAGAAGTTGAAACATCAACTACCTCACTATTTCTTTCTTTGTATCAGAAAATAGAGGAAAATCTTTTCAGCCGCCGAATTAAAAATTTTGTAATATTCTTCAATGTTTCCTTTCTTGCCAAAGGACACATTTACATTCCACACCAAATACTTTTACCCCTCGCCTCTGTTAATTCTCATTCCATTCCGAATTGGTAGGTCTTTTGTATTTTACTTGCACTAGCCATTATTCAAAACATTACTCTATACGTGACCTTTAAATTGAATGAAAGGAATGCAATCCCTAATTATGGAACCAGATGGTAATGCATTTTAGACATACACGATCAATGAAATCAGCAAATTGCGAAAGTAGCTTACAATGCAGTTTAGCCAACTTCAATAAAATCAACAGTGCAATTAAGAAACTAGCTTGTGATTCAATTTTGCAAACCTCGCTCGGTTAAAACTTTAAATTACGGAACCAGCTGGAGAGACAGTAAAGATAACCTTGCGAGAACTACTGGAAATATCCCGCGAGCTACCGGTAGCTAACGATCGACGGTTTGCCGACCCCTGCTCTATAACAATGATGTCCTTAAATTAATTTACACGCACACTAAAACTAATGATAAAGGAGCGAGCGAGCTGAATTGAACAAAACTTTGAACAAAACAGGTTCGATTACATTTTTTCTTCTCACGTGCTCGTACTGTGGACAATATAGTGACATCATCGCCATGTGAAAGCCTTTGAAAGCAGTACAATTGTCCAAAGCACTTTTGTTTTTATTTCACATTTCCATGACTGAAGCTTTTCTTTTATATGAGTATTTTAACCATATTTTATTGGTTCCAACGTTTGTTGTTCTACTAATGTGTACAACCCTAACTTAACTTTATCCTCTAAGCTATAGAACTTTCTGAAAATTGGAGCTGCTGTACTGTTTAATCTAACATTTACTTTATAATTATTTATAGGTGCCTTAATATTCGCAGAGAAGACCAGAGCATATTTCTTTAGTTACTCTTCCTTCAGCACTTTTACATCCTGTTTCTGAAATGTAATCATCTGATGTATAGAGTTGCTGGGCATTGATGTAAACAACATTCTCCATTGAGGCCAGTCCTTCCTAAAATTATATATTTTAGCCTATTAGCGACCCCGAGAAATAACGTGCCTGAAGTTGGCCACCCACTTTTCCGAAATTTAACCGAATTTACCACCTGGTTAGTGCATCGTTAGTGCACTAAAAACTAACAATAGTGCTATCATACTTTAGGAGTTATTAAAGATTTTTGGTGTGGGGGGGAAATTCATATGAAACTAGCCCCCCATCTACTTTCAATTACGCAGATTATCACTAAACTTAGCACATCGTTAGTGCATTGTTAGTGCACTAAAACATACTAAGCACTAACGTTAGTGCTGGTATACTTTAAGACCTTTTCTAGATTTTTGGTGGGGCGGCTGACTTCAGAAATTTCAAATTCCATACTAATTGGCGTACAAACATCGGGCAAGCGGCAATCGTTAGTGCACTAAACGCAATAAGCACTAACGTTAGTGTTAACATACCTTAGAATTTATACACGATTTTTGGTGGGGGGGCTAAGTTGAAAATTATCAAATTCCATACTAATGGATTTACAAACTAATAATATGATGCCTACTAACACCCGAGGTGGTCCATCTAATAAGTAAACATACCATGACAAATAAATCAAATAACAAAGTACTGAGTGGAAACGTACTGTCAAACTTTAATATCACAGCTGAGATCGAAATTCAATCGTATTAGCAAAAGAGCAATAGAGATACATACAATTTCAATGCACATATAGCTGTTCAATACTACCTGATAACGAGATCAAGGCTTTCCATGCGTAACTAGCAAAATTCCAGTTAAACAATGCATTCCACAAAGTTTTTCACAGTTAATAGATATTGAATTAGCTTCGGTTAGGTAACTTTACGTTAGAACTAAGATAGAATGCGAGTACTCAATGCACTACCATCATGCACATCCAAGCATTTCATTACACCATCAGTAAATGAAACAGTTCCATGCACGAGAACGAGAAGCGTAAATATGTATCATTATGTTATACACAATTAAGTTCACTGCTTCGAGAAAGGTAGAATAATATTTACACATATCCAAAAAGATAACATTCTATTTACATTGTTGTTCCAAGCATGAAGATCCCAGTCAAGCATCGAAATAAAATTCTTGTTTTACATTTCCACAAGCTGAAATATATCCTACACAAGATATATCCTACACCTATCTTCATAAGATAGGTAATCAATTATTATTTCCAAGATCTGCTTTCAACACCTATCGCAATAAATCCTGAGTAATACCAGCAGACCAAATAAATTCGTGCCGTTGTAGCATAGAAAAGCAAACAAGCGCATACAAAGGGTTTACACAACATTTATTCAGGAAAATAGTCTCCATCCGCTTCTACAACCTTCTCCCATCTACGATCAAGTCCATAGATGCCATTTTTGTAGATATTTATATCCTGCGACTCAAAAAGCTGTGCCACTGCGTTTTCAACTTCGTCCCGAGTTTTGAACTGCCGATTGCGCATGTAATTGTCCATGCCCAAAATAGATGATAATCGGATGCAGCGACGTCTGGGGAGTAAGGAGAGTGAAGCAAACGTTCCCACCCAAGTGACGAGATCACTTCCAGAGTCATCCTTGCTGTGTGAGGTTTCGCATTGTCTTGGTGGTACAGAACCCCTTTTCTGTTCACGAGTGCTGGCTGTTTCTGGGCGAGTTTGGTAGCTACCGTTTGCAGTTGTGCTGAGTAAACATCTTGTGTAATAGTCTTACCACTTTCCAAAAACTCAAAATGTCCACCATACACACAGCATTACCTTCCTCTGATGAATATTGGGTTTAGCAGACAGAGGCATTGGGTTATTGGGTAGCAACCAATGGTACGAGCGCTTCTTGTTATCATACATCACCCACTTTTCATCACACGTCAAAATACGGTCCAAAATTGGACAAGGAGTTTGTTTCTACTCAGCAAGGATGAGAAATCTTCAGCCGCTGGAGTCTGTTCGCGGCAGTCAGCTCGTGCGGGACCCACTTGCTCATCTTCCACGATCGTCCAAGCGCATGCAAACGTAAACGAATGATTTCATCACTTACCCCAAACCGTTGAGCGAGTTCCTGACATGTCTGGCTCGTATCCTCTTCAATAGCTGCTTTTAGCTGGTCCACATTGAGTGATTTTGGTCTCCCAGATCGAGGTTTATCTTCAAGGCTCTTATCACCAGTCGAGAAGGTCGTAAACCACTTACGTGCGGTGCGTTCGCTAACTGTAGCCTCTTCGAATGCCGAGCATATTTTTTTGCTGCTTCAGTACCTTCTGTGCCCAATTTGAACTCATAGAATAAACAGGCCCTAATCACTGCGTTTGACACAGCCATAGTTCACACCAGGGCCGTCACACTTAAATAGGCAAAATGGGTTCACTCTTGTCAAACGCTAGAGGCGTTACTGGGCGGTACTTTTCATCGATAAAAGAAAGCTATAAGGCGTTAGTATTTTCGTTACTCATATCACATCTGTCAGGAAGAGCTATTATTTTACAAAAATAATTTTAAAGTGCAGAACGTAAAATCTCGAATTAAAAGGTAAAATTTTAAAAACTTGTTTCAGAACTTATTTAAATTAAGATATGTGAGATATAGTTGTTGATAACGAGTACGTAGAATAATAGGAATCCCAAAATGTGTTTCCCAAATGTAATTACAGAACTTCACGGGTACATAATTTTCCTCGGTAGAGACATGGTTGAAATACATAAATTAATACATTTGTCGTGATAATGTCCCACCCAGGCTTTCTGGATAGTACAATAGAAGAAACTCTTCCATGGCCAACCTTTAGTAATATTTCAATTTTAACCAGGACTGTATACGGTATTCGAGGGTATACGGAGGTATACACCACATACCCTCTGATTAACCTTACACGTTAGCGTATACCTTCTCCTATGATGCGTATATCATCTGCTTTCTTTTCATGAAGCTACTCCATCATAATCACTTCGGTTCCTAAGGAACTGGAATCACATAAAGTAATGTATCATTAAACATAAACAATCAAAGATGGATCATGTAATAT
>JAGDQP010012462.1:17449-31092 GCA_022664845.1 Lepisma saccharinum
ATATATATATATATATATATATATGAGAGAGAGAGCGAGAGAGAATATGGCTAAGTGCATAAATTTACGACAAATCACCCGTCGTTTTTACTAGGGAAAACTGAGTGATATTTTTCTCATGAGAAACCAATGACTCTGTTTCTCACAGACAGGTAAAACTATGAAGATGAACCAAATATTGCTGGAAGAGATTTAGTACTATATTTCCCGTACTCCAGGACACAGACAGGCACAACTCACCAATAGCGACCACATCCTGACACACCATGGGACACCCCTCAACCGTTTTCGTAATTTCAGTAGGAGATTCTGTTGTTTAGTATGCATCTCCGAGGAAATGGTATTTACGTCGCGTTAAAGGATGCGCTCTATATTGTGTCAGGGTGTGTTGTGTGTTCGTATCCAGGTCCTAGTGTACGGGAAATCTAGTATGAAATTGCTTCCAACTATATCTGGTTCAACTTCACAGTTTTATCTGTTTGCGAGCATTTTAACATTAATTTCCCATAAAAGGAATATCACTTTCGCAGTTTTCGCTACGAAAAACGAGAAAAGGTTTCTCAGATATTTATGCACTTAGCCTTACTTAATTCTTACATATCTCCCTCATGTGTTTGCAGAATTTCAGCGAAAAATAGAGATGAAACTGGAAACAAAATAGGGACAGTAATTATAGAACGCATTGTATAAAGAAATGAATTACAAAGCACTTACTTTAGATTTTCCTAGGTTTGAGACTATTTTCGGTTTACAGCCTTCAAGTATTTGCTCGGCTCGTTTACATTTTACTTTGAATTCTTCAAACACTTCAAGCGTTGTAACACACTGGAAACAAATATTAGTGGGCAATCCATCTTCTTCGCTTATCTATAAAACAAGGGAAAATAAGACATAGAACAATTCTTCTTTCTCAAACCCACACCAAAAGTTCATGTTCACATCTAAAGTAATTTGTTACACTATAAATATATAAGCAATTTATGTATGCGAGGTAATTGAGGTATATGCGAAGTAATCACGAACATTTCTTTTCTATCTTGCTCAAGTTCTTTATGTTCTTGCCTTTAAGCTTAGGTGGCTGACTACTGGAGCACTTACCCGCATGATTTGTCGGTTACTGCTCTCACAGAGTGTCAAATTACATTTCAGGACATGTTAGTCATAAAATAGGTGTCATTTTCCTGTTTCTGACTTGTAATGTTTCGCAAACTTATTTAGGGAAACTTATCTTACTAGTGGCAGAGTTGTTACAGAAAACAAACACATTTACTGCCAAGAATAAAACTAAAAAAAAAATGTAATGCTCGCTAATTGAAAGATTATAATTTCAAGTTGTGTCAAGGAGAATGAAAAATACTGCATGAAGTAACCATTAACATTGAAATGAAGTTATTTTTTACATCTACTAGGAATGTTAATAACAGATGATGCAAGAAACTCGCTCAATGTTGACAAAATTATCATGTAGTTTGAAACGTCTGATATACAGGGTGTCAAAAAATATAGTTAAAAACTTTGAGAGGTGGATCCTGACATCGAAACAAGAAGAAAAGTTCGTATCAACATGGATCGAATTCTCCTTAGATTTGAAGATACAGGATTTGCTGCTTGGAGCTCAAAATCGACTCCTTGCAGTGATAAATACAATGAATATTTAGCCATAAATCTTAAACGATGCACTGAAGTAAAATTTGGCTTTCGGGAAGTGATCTGTATCAATACAGTTGATATCTAAATTAAAATTTAGAAGTAATGTCATCGGGTGGTCACTGTTGCCAACCTGGTATATCGTTTATCTTTCAAATGTCCCTACGTCAGTTTATTGGATATTCGGCATCCTTTAGTGATTGTAAGCATCTTATGTGAAGCATAGAACGCAGTGTTGCAAACTGTCAAAGCTTTCTCCATCTTCTGAAGAAACGCCGCAAGTTTTCATGCTTAACCTGGTACAACATTCACAGTTTACAACACTGCGTTGTGTGCTTCACATATGTTCTTTACCATCAGTAGAGGATATCAGAACAAATTAAATGTACTAGGTTGGCAACACTGACCACCTGATGGCATAACTTTTTAACTCTTAAGTAATATCCAGTGTATTGATGCAGATCACTTTCCGAAAGCTAAATTTTATTTATGTGCATCGTATAAGATTTGTGGTGAAATATTGTATTTGTCATTGCAAGGAGCCGATTTTGGGCTCCAGGTAAACCCTGTACCTCGAAAATGAAGCGCAATTTGATCCACGTTTATATGAATTTTTCTTCTTGCTTCGATATCTGGATTCACCTGCCAAAGTTCGAAAGGTCCAAAAGGTTTAACGGTGCTACAATTTATTGGCAATTAGGATCCTTCAAAGGACTTCTGACAAAGTTTCAGCCTCATACGATGTGCAGTTAATATCTGACAGCCATCCGAATCTGCTACTTTTGCATTTGTTACAAAGAGCGGGACACCAGGACAATGCTGTCACACAAATCAACCATTACAATGAAAAATAAAAATGCACGAATTGAGCTGCGAATTCTATCTTCCAAACTTAACGGTGTAGATCACCCCCGCCATCATGGTATGATCTTTCCATTGATTTACATCGGAATTGTTTTCTTCGTCTTATGTCTCTCAGAAGTAGAATATTCAAGTTCCGCTTTCACGATATTATATGACGAAACACTAGACGCAAACAGACGTTAAAAATTACGTTTCTGAGAGACATAAGACTAGTAAAATAATTCCCATGTAAATCAATGGAAAGGTCATACCAAGATGACGGGGGTGATCTACACCGTTAAAAATCAGGATCTGTGGGCAGATATTTTCGTTGAATGTAACTGCTGCCGTTAGTGATCAAGTATTAGGTTATTTTATAATAACTACGCCACACAATGTTTTAGATTTCATATCACATAGAAAAAAAAAACAACATAGTAACAAGGGGTTGCTCCATTGTAATCACTTCATAGCCCTGGTAAACTTTTACATCCAAATTCATAATATTTTCCATTTTGGGGATTTGATATGCTACATTCACTGTCAAAGTAAGGCTATTAAATTACTATCAAGGATTAAAAAAATTAAAAGTACAACGGACATAAAGCGATTACAATTGAGCTATGTACAATTTTAGATTTGAAATTACATTGTTTTATTAATTTTTTCACATTGTTAATATTGCTATTCATCCAACAGCGTAGTGTCTGTAGTAATCTGCTAGATGTAAAGATTTTCTACGTTGTATTGAGATGGCGTATTGGTAAAATTTCAAATTAAGAACGCTTGAAGTGCCCATAAGTGATAGATCTATCACACTCTCGACATATATTATTTTTGTTCGTGATGACTGTCTCCGGGTTTTGATTCCTGAAGAGTTCAAAAACTGGAATACCAATATCCTCCACGGCCTTCTTTATAAATTCAAGAGGCCGAAGTCAGGGCTGACCATCTAGTTTCTTGCATTTAGCGTATTTCTTCGCAGCAGTCAATTGATAACTTTTTAAATGTAATTTCGAATTTTATACATTCTTTTGGCCTTAGATTCAATATGCTATGTTAACTTAGGTAAGGATAGAGTAGATAAGAATGCATCTTGAAATAAGAGGGTACGATTAATTTACACTGTTTATTTGATTCGGTCTTCTGGCCCCTGTTTCAATTCACAATGGATTCGTTCAATTAATATTATTACCACGGAACAAATAAAGAACAATGATTAAATTGTGTAAATTATGGACCAATTAAAAAAAATAAACACATTTAATAAATAAATTACAGTTAATCTTATTCGTTTTGCTTAAATCAAACAATTAGTTCGTAATTTAAGTATCCATTTGGATAAATTTTACTTTCGGCTCCATAGTTTCCACCATCTATTGAACCGTAAGTATGCTCCAAATAGTCCCCATTAAATAATTCACACAGCCACTTCTATAATAAACACATGGAACAGTCAGCAATCCAAAGAGTGTTGCGAAAACTCAGTTGTCATTATTATTTCATACATACCGACGCGAGTTGTTCACCAGCTGGAAACATGGCGGTATATTAACAGGTGTCATGATACATATTTCACGGACACAACTTAGAGATTGCGAAGACGGATTAGAAATGTCAAGTTAGATATTCTCGTTATATGCGATGTACATCGCCTTTAACACTGATACCATGTGCTTGACTTGAATACTGAATACTTTCCGGTCTTTCATCATTCAAAACTTCAGTGTGTTTCAACAGTTCCACAAACGTAGAATTCGATTTTTTTTTTACTTATTTAAGGCTTTTAGGCATCAAAGGCTCAGGCCGAGATCGAGTCTGCCAGAGACCAATTTGGGTAAAGTTTCGAATCGGGGGGCTAAGATAAATTTATAAGATGGTTAATTTTTTTTATATTTTATTGAAAAGAATATTTATGTTTATTTTACCTCTTAACACACGCAGTAATGCCGAGAGATCGTTAGCGAGCGAAGGCGGATCAGTTACTTCCGTTAATACTGATTATATTTTCCGGATTTTGCTAATAAGATTTCCACCGTAGCAAACGTTAAGTTCAGCTTAGCCGCATTTAGTATCTTCCTCCTTTCCTTAAAAATCACAAACATAGAAATGTCGCAACGGTCACATAAGACTGCCATTTGTCCCGCCATGAACATTCCCTTCACTTCATGCGCGCGCATGCTTTCCATACGTCTTCTACATATCAATTGCTTCCGCTCAAATCACTCACCTAGTACTCTTCGGGTTAAATTCCAAAGTCGGTCGCCCGTTTCTACGAAAATTTACCGGTTAGAAATGGATGATTTGCTCGTTTTTGTGGTTGATAATATATAAAAAAGAACGAAAGTTGAGTTTATTTTATTGTATAATAGCTGATAAACATAGAACTATTTGGGAAGCGGAGTGAACTACTTGGCGGAACGTTACCGCATGATTGCATTGTGGGAAAGTTACGAACATTTATATTGTGAACATGACTACAGGTGTAGAGAGACATTGCCCTGGATGTGAGTTAACGGTATTGCAGTTTGTGAAACAATACGGCGATACTTTACCTAACCTCCACGTTCCCATGGTCAGTGATTTAAGAGAATCTACGAAAATGCAAGAAAGCAATTATTAAGAATAAATATGATCATATACTTTGAAATATACTTGACCGCATCAAACGTTACCTACAAGTTCCCATGGTCAGTAATTTAAGAGAAGGCAAGAAAGCAATTTAATAATAAATGTGAACATATGAAAATATACATGACCGCACTAAACCTTACCTAAACTCCACCTTCCCATGGTCACTAATTTAAGATAATGTACGAAGAATGCAAGAAAGAAATTATTAATAATAAATATAAACATCCCCACCCCGCGCTGTACCCAAGTAAACATAAAATCAGTGAGCTGAACGTAAAAATTGATGATTTTTAAATTTTCGTAGCTGTCATTAGACTTTTAGTCGAAAACCAGGCGAACGACCAACTTCGGAATAAATGCCTACTCTCCTGATAATGGTTGGTTTGAATGTACCACTTCGGCATTTGTCTAGTACGATATGAAAACACCCCGAAAAAACCGGCCGCTGGGATTGAACTTATGATCTTCCCAATGCAGTTGCTTCACCACTGAGCGGGAAGGTTCTAGAACGTAGGTCCCCCTATATTTATACACTTTGAAAACCAAGTTATTTCTGTTTACCTATGTTTTGTGACTAAATGTTAGGTTAGGTTAGTTCATGTTAGTATATCATAAATTAAAAAAGACATTTTACTAATGCTAGTATATTGAATTCACCCAGGGGAACCTGTGTTCTAGAACCTTGCCCCATTGAGCTAACCTAATGTCGCTCCGTATTTCCAACAGCTAAGGCTGCTCGGTATTTCCACACGCTAGGGAAACCTAAAGCAAAATTTATCTACTGCTTCAATAAACTCATGACACAAAAGCAACGTAAACAATCTTGCCGTAAAGTGCTTACAAAGGAGCAGCTCCATTTTGCCTTGCACTTAGTTCACTTATTTCATCATAGATATTTCCGGTCTTCAAGAGTCCCTGACTTTCCTCGCCTATGAACAATCTTGTGTAGATTATGTTTTGAGCTTTTATGTATCCTTGGAGAAGAGGACATGACCTTAAATGAAACGAAAATTGCGGTACTCACACATAACAAGAGCAATCTTCGAATTTTCGAAAGGAGTCCTCGCTGGCTAGCGTCATCCTCAAATAAGTTCACCATCAATCGGCCTGTGCGTAAGCAATATCTACAGAGATCATAGTAATTAACGAACTGGGGATCTTGTTCCAACATCGCATATAAGGTATCTGATTCATTTAATCAATATAAAATATCTTTTACAACTCTTTTCATTTACCGAAATCAAGACGACGCAATATGACAACCGCGCCAATTAAAAATGAGCGGAAAAATAGCATAACGGTTATGAAATAACAGCTATTATTGATACTTTGTTGTAACTGTTACAAACTATGGAAAATAGCAGCCAGTGACCAATGCTGTTATATTTGCCACTAAGCCCACGAAGCAAAATATCTGCTCTATTCAAAGTCAAATAAATTCCTCAATATTACAATTCTAATACTTTAATAGCTTTATTTATTATCTTTCTTCAAAATGCATTTAAAACATTTTCAGCAGACTTTATTTAATATTCTGACAAAAACATATAGAGGTAGGAAACATTGGTCTATCAATTAATCGGTGAGAGTCAACCTTTGGGCCTCTGTTGGGTCGGGTTATTCTGAATTGAAGTATCTAAAGTGCCAACCGCAGTTTGTAGGTTTTTAAATGTGTTTTGTAACTCCTTTAATTTCTCTTCTAAGTTATTGATTAGACCCTTCACATTTTTGTTCGAAAAAAAATATTCTTTCAGTTTTTAGAGTTCTCCGTGAATTTCTGTTATCGTATTCTGGAATAATCATTTTATGACATTAGGTTTGAGTACATTGCAATCACACATTTCAGTTCGTTGTCTAATTTCTGGAGCAGGTCCAACAGTGTTTGTTGAGTGCTACTGACTTCATTTTGAATGTCGGTTGCCAGAGACCCACGTAAAACATTCGATTGTGATTTTAGTTGTGGAATTTTATTGTCAAGCAAAATTAACTCTTTAATTTCGATGTTGGGGTTGTCTGAAGCTATGGGTAGGTCTATTGTTGTGTATCTTCCGTATCCATACAAGTTCTTGGGGGACATGTTAGGACCAGGCTATTATATTTTATTTTGGAGGTTAGAAGGAATCTTATTCCAACACTCTTAAGGCCACTTTAGACGGTACAATTTCTCGTACGATCTCTCGTATGAAAGAATGTATACAATCCATAGTAAGAAATTTTTCGTACGATAAATCATACAATATTGTATAGTGTTTTACACGGTACAATTTTGGATACGAGGGGATAATGATGAAACTGCTGGAGTTTATAGTTGTGACACCTCAGGCTTTTAGGGTAATTATACCACAGATATTTGTGAAAGTATAGCCCATTTAAAAAATAGAAAATAATTAAAATATTGATAACAATTAATCTTGACGCAACATAAATTCAGTTAATTGTAATGTCAAATTCTTCTACCAAGAGAATCTAATTTCTACTAGGTTTCAGTGGTAACGAAATTGTCGTATTTTTTACTTCTGTACTTCGATAAAGATACTTCAATGCGGACACAAAAAATGTTGAAAATTTTGCTGTCTTCGGTGATAAGTTCAGAGTCATATGTTTTGTTTTTACAATATTCCTGAGTTAACAAGATATGTGACATTACACAGTACTTCAAAAGTATATAAATCGCGATATATTAACTCCTATTTATACATATGGGGACAATTAGTAACACTGCGGTTTAACAACTTCTATCACAGAGCACTGGAAACGCCTCAAAATGCTACGTTTTACGTTCCTATAAGCATGAAATACTTGCAAAATACAAAAATGAGGAGTAATGTAGATTTTATAACCTCATTTCACACAAGGTATATAGGTGTGAATATGGTGGGTCAGCTGTCTTAACCCTTGAGTAAAAATTAGCTCGTTTGATTAATTACCTAGCTCATGCATTGACTTGCACAGCTCTGGGTTGACGTCGACACTCTACTTATATTATGTCTACTTCTGTAATTACTGTTCAATGTATTTCATTATTTCGGATGCACAGAGTGTATATGTTTATCAAAATAATTGGGGAGGAATATGATTGCAAAGATACCGGTATCCTCTACATTACTTCCCTTCATACTTATCATGACTGCAGCAAATTCGGTACTCTATGCACAAGAAAAACAATGAAAATCACCTTAACTGCAGTGCACAATATATAGGAAAAGCAGTAGCTATTAGATCACATCAGAACTTTGTCTTTATATTTTAAAACATATTTCTCACGTATTTAGTACCTTTTATGGTTATAAGAATGCAAAACGTAGCATTTTGAGGTATTGCCAATCCTCTATAGCAGAAGTAGCTGTACTGCAGTATCACCGACCTCTTTACACTTCCCTTAAAAATATTGTATTATATCTTTATACCTGTAATAGTTTATTATGCCATTATGTATGTTAATTTCTGCATCAAGTAATAACATTAATATATTCTCTTTGTGCCGTAATCCATAACCAAACAGCCGAATAGGAAAGGACGCTATATTGCCAGTAGGGGCGCTGTCATAGATTGTACGAAAAATCCGTTGAAAAATAGGACCGTTTCTATTTAGAGAACACATCGGAGATAGCATGAAAAATCGTACGATCTGCGCTTTACACGATCAAAGAATGTAACCGATGGGATTGCACACGAGGGATCGTACGAGAAATTGGATCGTCTAAAGTGGCCTTTATGCTTTCGCAGTATGTTTAAGGCACTATTCATTATAGAGTGTTTTGTCAAGAAAGATGTGGTTTATCAAGAAAGATACGTCATATTTCCTTTCAAAAATGTAACAAATTAACGGTGTAAAAAGGCCCGTTTTAAGCATCGTTTTTAAATTTTCAAATTTTGAAAGGAGTCAAGAATGGGCTATGAAAAAGAAACTCATTCAAAGCTAACGTTTGGATTTTGGAGGGCATCCCAAGGTCAATAGTACTTTTCTAGGTTCGAATTTTTTAACATATTTCTCCTTAAGTTCGCTCTTCACAAAGCCTGAGGAACACCGTATGAAGCAAACCGCAGAGAAACATAATTAAACAGAGGTATCACATACTGCACCAAAGAGATTTTAGTGAGTTTCAAAGGCTGTCTCGTGCTTCTTATACCACCGCATGGTCATCCCTGAAAAATGACGCTATAGTTGCTCGAAAGTCCCGCTACATGCGACTTTTGCCTGTCCAGTACGGTATCTTAAATGGTCCATTACTGGATGGGCGGGACCCATTAATTACCATCGCAATCGGTTATTTTTAGTACCCGAATTGGCCCTGCTTAAGCAGCATTGATGGTGTTTCCCCTCGAGGCTCCATTATTGATTTTTTCCATTTGGTACAAGTTATGAACAGCCAAACTCGGGGACCCGAGTCGGTTGATTCGGAGGCCGGGGTGGCACAGAAGAGAGCTCCCACTCAATTGCTGGGGTAACGAGAAAGCTGGAGAGGGTGAGAGGCCAAGGCCCTTTGTTTTCAATGTTAAAATGTTATGTTAAACCAAGATTCCTCCCTTACTGACGTCTTATTTCAATACTCAAGAAAAGGCTCGAGGAATCAAGCTACACGGTTCACCAGGCAACTCAAGATGCTGATACCTTGATCATAAGCACAGCAATCAGTATATCGTCATCATTTAAGTCTGTTCTTATAGTAGGAGAAAACATATATCTGCTTGTTCTCCTAATATCACTGGACAAATGTCATCCAAACGTTCATCTCGTAAAACAACGGAAAGGAAAAACCGAAGGAAAAGTTTACTGTCAAGAAGGTTTGCACCTTGAACCAATGGTGGCAGATAATAAATATATTGTTTTTACACGCATTTAGCTGTTGTGACACGACCAGTGCATTCTTCGGCCAAGGAAAGAACAAGTTTTCGAAGGTTCTTAAAACTTCCGAAGATTTACATCAGCTTGTAAACATTTTTAAGGAGGAAAGTGTATATTCTGATACCATTGCTGCAGCAGGAGAAAAATTCGTAGCTAAAATGTATGGAGCTCCTAAAAAACATACATCTTTGAATGCTCTCCGATATCAACAGTTCACCAGATCGGCTACAAAAAGTAAGTTTAACTCCCACCCACAGCAGCAGCAGCACGATAGCATTCGTTTTGAATCTATCATCAAGTTAACACTTGGATAGGTAACTACAAGAATCCGGAAGGATGATGTTGGAAGAAAAGTAAGACTAGACATATTCCAGTCAGAACAACAAAAGATGCTGCTTCTGAAATACTACTTAAATCCCTTTCCTGTAAACGCAGAAGAGGATGTGACTCAGCATGTGGTTGCAAAAAGGCAGGTTTAAAGTTTTCCATCCTTCGCGTTTACTGCAATGGAGAGGATTGCGAAAATATTGCTTCAGTTTTGAGTGACTGAAGAAGAAGATGAAATGGAAAGCGACAGAAACACCCTGTCTATACCAAGATGAAAAAGAGGACTCTGGAGAGGATAGCGATACTCAGTCAAACGCTAGTAAAGTAGACGTTATCATACCTGCTTCACCCAGAGCATCAAAAGGAAAAAAAAAAATGTCTAAATATTAATCAAACCGTGTGGACTGGGCCTACAGGGGACATCACGATAAAAACGCGCCGATGGTGGTGTGGAAACGAGTTTGAAAGTTGTAGAGCTTTGATCTTTACAATTTCTGTATTAACGATTTCTTTCTCAAGATATACTGAAAAGATATTATAATGAAATCCATTTCGGGGTCCATTTTTAATGTGAGGAGGAGCGAGCGACAACGCAGCTAAGTCTCAAATCTAGTACATCATTCAGTTCATGAAACTGTGTCAAATTGCCATTTTTGAAAACTTCTGTATTTTTTCATCCATCTAAGGCCATTTTCAGCTCCCAGTGGCTTGGCCTTTGCTGTTAATCATGGCATACAGCTGCAAAACTACAAGCACCTCTAGCGCCTAAACGACGCATCTTGGACGATAAATGGAAATAACCTTTTTTGTAGAGATTTACGTTTATATTATTTTTTGTAGTAACACATTTGCCCTAAAATGCTTTTGAAGCGAGATATTATTTTAAAAAAAACATATCTCGGGCGCGATTTTTTCAATATGGCGGAGCAAGCGGCAACGTACCAAGGTCGCAAATCAGTATGTCACTCAGAACGTGAAACTGTCATTATAAAACAATGTGGGTAAGATTTGCAGAACTACAAGTAGCTCTAGCGCCTAAACGGTGGATCCTAGAATAAAAATGGAAATAGCCTTTCTTGTAGAGAATTTTGTATAAATTATTTTTTTTTGTAATAACACGTTTCGTAATAACACATATTGCTTGGACCAGCGTTTCTCAACCTTTTTCGTTCTGCGACCCCTTTCATCATGCCTTCTAGTAAACGACGTCCTTTTACCATGCTTTCTAGCCAGCGACCCACAATTATTTTATTTTGTGTAGTATTTGCTTTTCATTTCAAAATGTAACAGTTTATTTCCTGTATTTATAATAAATGTCCTAATTATATTATCCAAAACTATTCAGCAAACTACATTATCTTTAGTAATTATTAAAAACAGGAAACAAATTAAAATACTTCCTTTGAAATTTATTAGTTTTAACCTAGAAACCCCTAGTTAAATTAATTTTTTCACCATCCCTCGCGACCCCCTTGCGCACATCCCGCGACCCCCAGGTTGAGAAACCCTGGCTTGCACTATTGCTAGTAACGCGAAATTTGCTCTTCTTGGTATGAAGGAATGGCCAAGTATTTCATATGTTTATAGAATCTAGTGATTGCACTTGGAACTACTTATGATGTTCCAAATCTTACCCAAATATCAACTGTAGCAAAAATGCCCACGAAAGAGATGTCACTGCCATAAGAGTCCACGATAAAGACTGTTTTTGACGCCATTTTTTCAATATCTCGCTGTTTTGTCCAACACTAATATCAAAATTTACTGTATACGTATGGAGAGTGAGTGAGATATGTATATTATTGCGGTGCGACTAGTCAGCATGTGTAGTAAATTTATTTAATTAAAAGGCAATAATTTCACTTTAGTTCGTTTCAGACATAACTGTGAGCTACAGTTATAAAATGTGCATCTTACCTCCCACACTTCACTATTAGGTTTTTAATCGTTTTTTCAATATTTTACGATTTGTTTTTCGTATACTCTCACCATGTGCATGTATGGTTGTAATTTTATTAACTAAGATTTGCAGTTAATAACCATAACCATATATATATATAATTAACCATATATATTGGAGGACTAATTTTGACATTAGCTGCTTCATTGGAAGTATAATACCATAATTCTATTTTTGAGCGAGTATGTAATGTTATGATCCTTGATTTGAAATATGTTTAACTATACATATAATGATGGTCTTATCTCAATTTTGATGAAACGTTACTTACGACTCTTCGTCAAATAGCTGACAATGTAAACTCAACAGACGTTCAAGTATTATATCAGCACCTAGGGGAAGGGGGAGAGAGTCAAGGATTGCTTATATTTGCTTGTTATCCACGTATTAATGATAGGTAATCTGCTTAAGTTTGCTAACAAGAGAGCGAGGAAATCGAATGCTTTTTCCAAATCAACAAATGCTACGATACTTCCTTACCTTCCTCTATGTCTCTCTCCTATTGTTCTTAACAAACAAATAAGGTTTCTTCTTGATTTCCCTATTCAAAATCCAAACTCTTTCTCTTTAATTTCTGCAAGAATTTAGTTAAGTACTTTTTTAATTAAAAAATATGTGGTAGGCTTCACTAACCTTTGTTAAGAATTTAATGAATCATTAAATAACTTTAAGAACTAAATAATGTACTGTACATTAATTTGGTTAAAATCGTAAGGACGGTTGGTGAAACCCATCAATATGATTAAAACCCGTTTTAAACATCAATTTGGGGCGTTAATTAAAAGATATTTTAAACGAAACAAAGAAAAAAATGTTAAAGACATTTTTAGTTTTTTTTTTTTTTTTTTTTTAGAAAGGAACCAACGCTGATTTTAAAGCTTAAGAGGTTCATGAAAGCAAGGTTCTGGGGAGGAGGAATCCTAAATTATTCTTCTCTCGTTTTACTGTTGTTCACTATGATCCAAAACTTTCTGACTGTCCTTGTATATCTCTTCAAATTTCTTCTTCGAATGTGACGATGTGAATGTTGGGGGCATAAACTTGTTTAAATTTCATATTATATCTCTGTTTATCTTAGGTATAATTTGATAGCCTAATTCTTAGCAGCCAAAAATTAATATAACGTTGATGAAGGCGTTAAATATAAGCTTGTTCGAAGATTTATTCGACCAAATTAGGTTAAATCAACGTTTCAGTTTTGGTTAAATCAAGTTATATTAAATGTCAGAAAGGTGGACATTCAACGGTTTATGACAACGTTAAATCAACATGCGTACTAGTGAGAATGTACTCAAAGCATAATAAATGACAACGTTTAACTTCATGTATTCATGAAAAATCAACACAATAAGTGATGGGTGAATAAAAGTTACGTATAAACTCAAC
>JAGDQP010012462.1:31192-50239 GCA_022664845.1 Lepisma saccharinum
TATATATATATATCATATTCAGCCATTTTCTATCCACTGCTGGATGATGACCTCCCCGTTTTCTTTCCACATATCTCGGTCTGCTGCTATCCTCATCCATGTAGCTCCTGAAAAACTTTTGATTTCATCTACCCATCTTGCGTTTGGACGTCGTCTCGGTCGTTTCTTTTCTCTAGGAATCCAAAGTAGTACGTTTGTCGTCCATCTTCCATCTGTTCGTCTAGTTATGTGACCGGCACATATCCACTTCATCTTCTTCGCAGTTTTCATTACATATTCTATCTTTGTGCGCGAATCCATTCATTTGTCTTCCTGTCCCTCTGGGTTATTCCTAGCATGCATATCCCCATTTCTCTTTGTGTGACTCTTAAACTTTTGAGTCGTTTGAGCATTCAATGCCCAAGTTCCACAATCATCACAGGTAAGACACATTGATTATAAACTTTACGCTTTTGATACATTGGTAGTTTGCTTTTTAAAATAGGATGTAAAGTCTCCCAAGCCAACTCAACACCAATTTACATCTATTTATTTCACCAGTTAACTTTGCATTCGATGTTTTGAGCTGGCTTAGGTAAACATATTCATCAAGTATGCCTATTGTCTCTTCGCTAATTTGTTGGGTTTATACGTAACTTTTATTAAAGTATTCATTTTCTCTGGTGATTTTCCCTAGACCTTATATATTTCTATATATAAATGTCCGGAAACTGAAACAGGAACGGCAAACCGGGACTGGCGCCCCCAAAATTCTTCTGCCATTAACTGGGAAGAGATCCCTTAATTCCTCTTCCTAAGGGTTAAGGGAAACGACCAGGTTAGACGCCTAATGTCCAATCCACACGTTCATGTCGTGGGACCTGTTAGTACCCAAGCAACTGCTTTGCGAACGAACATGGATGGGCTGCTCACCAACCCGCATTAGCAGACAGCGTGGTGAGTCAAATGTCTGCCGGGCGGAAAACCTAGGTTTGAGACATAGGCTTAGAGGTGAAAAGTATTTCTAGTTTTTGTTATAAGACAGGAACGAAAGTAATTTACTATAATCAAACTTTAGACATGTCGATTATAGTTTGTCTCGTATAGTGCAGAAAATCAACATTCGTATAGCAACCGAATGATTATCAAACATATGTCGTCATATACAAAAGCAATTGTATATGTGTAAATTAGCAATGAATTTGAAGACGTGTACCGCACAATCTGACAGGTATAATATACCTTTGGAAAGACAAATAAGCAAGTAAGAGGTAGAAACATTTCCATCATCGTACAAAAGGACATGTACCAAATGTATTGGCATATCATGCTTGGATAATATATATGTTGTTAGCCATTACTTTCATTTCAGTCTCGGCAGGACTTTCGATACACGAACGTGTATTATTTACAGTTTAGACAAGGAACGTATTTAATTCATACGACTGCATAGCATATATAGTTTGGCGCATTTCGGTAGTGAATTTTAAGATTCTACGTGTCTGCATACAACATGGCGTTTAGCTACATGATGAATTCTCGTTATTTGAAAGGCATTAAACGTTGTTTATTGATAGCTATTAAGACGTTCATAAGCTGGTGGAACATGATGAGGAAAAGAAGGCTATTCCAATTACGACATTTTGTAAAGTCTAGCCGCATGAAAAGAAATATAGAAACGGATGTTATTTATAACAATGCATCAAATGTTACAACAATGATCGTAGATATTTGCTGTGAAAATCAGACTTCGGAATTCGTAGTGGATACGGGAGCCGCAACGATAGTAGATGGCACTGTGTCTCATAAAAACAATTTATCATCGTGTAGGTTAATAACATCTAGTCAGATTCTAAGAGACACATCTGGCAATAATTTAGATATACTAAATGAACGGAAAGGTAAAGTTCAATTATAATGTTTACGTATTACCCATGGTAATAATTAAGAACAGATTAGATAAACCGTTATTGGGACGCACTTGGTTAGCAGTGTTATGGCCTCACTGGAAGAACAACTTAGTAGCTTCTAGAAGTCAAGACATCTTACGTCAGGTCAAGACACTACATTCATTAGTTTCAAATGCACATCAATGTCTTTTAGATAAATACCAATCACTCTTTTCAGAAGACATTTCACAACCGATTGTTGGTTTTAAAGTACAATTACAGATCAGACAAGATGTAGCTCCCATTTTTAGGAGATAGTATACGATACCTATACAACTACAACAGCAAGTCAAAGCACAATTGACTAAGTTAGAGCAATCAGAAATATTTAAGTATAAGCACACCGTGGGGACAATTCGTTCAGAGGAGATTGCCATTCGGGCTACATAAGAATAGTGCACAAATTTTCCAACGCTTCATGGATCACCTGATCAGTACGATGGAATGAGTTGTATGCTATTTAGACGATATTTTGATTTTTACCAAGGTCAAAAACGAATGCATGGTATGTACTGAGGAAGTCGTAGAGAGATTTAGCAAACACAATGTTAAGATCAGAAAGGATAAGAGTTTGTTTTTCGTAGATAAGTTAATCTATCTAGGTTTCGAGATATGTGCATCAGGCATTAGAGTTGCGCCAGATAAAATTAAACCTATTTTAGATGCACAAGAGCCCCAAAATATCACACAATTGAAGTCTTTCTTAGGTATGGCGATGTTTTACCATCGGCATATTTCTAATATGTCCATGTTAAGCAGTAACCTACACAAATTATGTAGTAAGAACTTTAAATGGCTTCGGACTGAAAACATACAGAAGAATTTCGTAATTTGAAATTGACCATTCAGACAGTTTTGGTATTACATCCATATCATGACAATCAGGAATTAGTTATCATGGCAGATGCAAGCTTAGACGGAGTAGGCGCTGTTTTGTGTAACATAAATCAAGGTCAATTAACCATAACCTGCACTTCTGCTACGATTAGTCCTGAAGAACGTAATTAATGTCAATGCGAGCGCAAAGCTTTGGCCACAGTTCTAACTGTGAAGAAATTTCATAAATATATATATGGGAGAAAATGTACATTATACACAGACTCAATATCAGCTAAGCTATTATTCGATGACAAGACAATACCATTTTTTGCTTCCCCACGTCTTCAACGGTGGTGTCTTTTAGTATCAAGTTATGATCTAGATATCCAATATTCAAAAAATGTACAGGTTGCTTTTATATCACATGATGGTACAAGGAAGAAAACAGCCTCGGGGGGACTCATTGCCCGAGGACGGAATGCAGCTGGCAACGACAACGGTCTGTCCTGCAGGAAGTCAGAGGGTCAAAATGCCCGGGTTTGAACTGTATACTCCCAGGACACCGACACTGAAACTCAAACGGACTTATACGTGGCGACTCTGAACTGTCAATCACTTGCAGGAGATGACAAATTAGAAGAATTGGAGAATGAACTTGAGAGGATTAAGTTGGTCATCATAGTGTGATCAGGCCCCACCATATCAGAAGTGTGGAGGATGAATGAAGAATAGTTGGACTACCGCCAGGGCACACTTTATACTTCAAATTTACAGAAAATAGCAAACCGACAGGCCTTGGCTTTATAATTAATAAAGCCTGAAGACACGGATCACAGAAATCGATGGAATTTCAGATAGAATCACACAAATAGTAATAAATATAAACATGAGGTACAGTATGGAAGCTATACAACGTCACATCCGGAGGAGGAAGTTGAAGACCTTTACGAGGAGATACAGAAGATTTTGGATAGTACCAAATCGCATTACAAAATTGTAATGAGAAACTTCAATGCAAAATTAGGAACCAAGCAGAGCAGTGACACGAAAGTGGGAAAGTTTGAATTTGGCAAAAGAAACAAGAGAGGAGAGAAGATACTGGAATTCTAAGAAGTCAACGGACTGTTCATTCCCAATACATTTTTCAAGAAGCCGCCCCTGAGAAAGTGGACATGGAAAGGCCCAAATGGGACTAAAAACTAAAAATAGACCACGTTTTAAATAATAACAGGGATTTTTGCAAGACGTGTTGTTCTGAACAGTTTCAAAATCTCGAGTGATCATAGGATGGTAAGATGTAAGCTGAAACTAAATACTAGACTTGAGAGAAAGAAGCTTATCAGGGGAAAAACGACCGTTTTAGATCTGGAAAAACTAGGGAAATACAGACAGACATTCGAGATAGAACTAAGCAACAGATTCAGCGTATTGGAAGAGTTAGAAGATAAAGACGACATCGATAGCATAAATAAAACATTGACTGAGATAATAAGAGAAACAACCAAGGAAATAGCAGACATCTAAAGAAAAAAGAGAGTAGAAACTTATAAGAAACTAAATTGTCGATAAAGAAAAGAAGGGAAATTAAATGAGGAAAATTACATAAAGAGGAATGAGAACATAGAACTAAATAAAATCGCAAGGAAGGAAATAAAAGAGGATGTACGAAGATACAACGAGCAACTTGTTAGAAATACAATCGAGAGAAACAAGAGCCTGAAGAAAACCAAACAGCAGCTCATGACAGGGAAAAAACAATTAATTGCAATTAAGAGACCAGATGCGGCCATAACATGAAATAAGGAGGAAATTAGAAAAATATATAAAAATTTCTACAGAGAATTGTATTACTCCGAAGAAGAACTAGGAAAAGAAGATCCAGAAGAGAATGATGTAGATGTCCCAGACGTAATGAAAGAAGTAGATAAAGTACTTTGATGGATGAAGAACGGAAAAGGGCCAGGAGAAAGTATACTCACAACAGATATGTTTAAATGAGTAGGTGAAAAGATGAAAGAGGAATTTGCTAAATTATTCTCAATGTGTCTGAGGAAGAGAAATATACCGTCAAGATGGAACAATGCTGTTATCATTTTGCTATACAAGAGAGGAGATAAAGAACGCGTCGAGAACTACAGACCAATTAATTTGCTGTCAGTCCTTTCCAAAATGTTCGCTCAAGTTATTTTGAATCTTATTGAACGAGACTTGGATTTTTAACCAGGGGAGGGAACAAGCCGGATTTCGTCGTGGGTTTAGCACAATGGACCGCATACAAGCGTTGAGTGAAGTTATGGAAAAGACTAATGAATATGAACTTCCACTATGGGACTTACAGATTTTGAAAAAAGCTCTCGATTCGGTCTCCTTGGCAGCAGTGCTTAAACATCAAGGGTTCGAAAGTGCATACATTAAGTTACTGCGAAACATTTTCTCGACTGCTACATCTGTCATTAGACTGCGTCATAAAAGTGAAAAAATTAAAGTGGGAAAAAATGTAAGGCAAGAAGATTCAATTTCTCCAAAGATGTTTTCTGCAATCCTGGAGAGTGTTCCAAAATTTAAACTGGGATGAAGTTGGAATAAAAATTAGTAGCGAATGTCTTCATCGCCTACGATTTGTTGATGATATAGTCCTGTTTGCTTCAAGTGCAGAAGAACTACAAACCAGAATGGAATGAGTAATTCAGAGAGAATGAGTTTGCCAAGTTGACTTATGAAATAAACAGATGATATAAAATGGCGTAGAGTTCGTTTGGAAGACTACACTTTTTCAAAAGCAAACTACCAATGTGTCTGAAGCGTAAAGTTTATAATCAATGTGTCTCACCTGTGATGATGTACGATTGTGTGAAACGACTCAAAGATTAAGAGTCACACAAAGAGCAATGGAGAGATGTATGCTAGAAATAACCTGGAGGAACAGGAAGACAAATGAATGGTTTAGCTCACAAACAAAGGTTGAAGATGTAATCAAGAGTGCGAAGAAGATGAGGTGGGAATTGGCCGGTCACATAGCTAGACGAACAGATGGAAGATGAACGACAAATGCACTACGTTGGATTCCTAGAGAAAATAAACGACCGAGAAGACGTCCAATTGCAAGATGGGTAGATGAAATCAGAGAATTTTACAGGAGCTACATGGATGAGGATAGCAGCAGAGCGAGATATGTGGAAAGAAACGGGGAAGCCTTCATCCAGCAGTGGATAGAAAATGGCTGAATATGATGATGATAGAAATGAAAGTGACTATGTTTGTTTTATCATCACGCAAAAAGTGGTTGACCGATTGAAATTATTTTTCGCACATGATCAGACATTGGACCTGTCTCGGAATTAATCATATCAGTTTGATTCTAAAGTAAGTATCTTCAAAGATATAGCTTGGATCCAAAATGGCGGACCCGACAAATTCATTTTCCACACCGTTTGCGCCAGAGATACGAAATTTGGCATAAGGTTGTATTATCAAGAGTAGTTTAAAGTTAATGTAAAGCAACGATCTCTAACAAAAAATGGCAGCACTACTTCCGTATATGTCTGATGTAATTTTATCATTGCACGAAATTTCAATGCTGCTCCTACAAATTTAAGCCTAGATAATTCTAACTTTCAGGGAAGAAAGTTCATAGCCAATTCAAGAGTTCGATCAATTCAGATTTTTTTATTTTCTTCTTTGTTCATTGTTGAAAGAGCTTCATTGTTATAGGTTCTTATATTAACAATAACAATCAAGCGATTTCATCATTGAATTGGTTATGAACTTTCTTTCCTGAAAGTTAGAACTCTCTAGGCTTGAATTTGTAGGAACACCATAGAAATTTCGTGCAACGATAAAAATACATTAGACATATACGGAGGTAGTGCCACCATCTTTTGTTGGAGATCGTTGCTTTACATTAATCTGAAGAAAATATTACATTTTGAAAAAGTCACCATCTTGGGTTCAAAATGGCCGCCCAAAAACCATTTTCCATACTGTTCGCGCGAGAAGAATGAAATTTGGTATGAAGGTGTACCATCACGAGTAGGTCATGATAATATAATAAAACGTTAAAACAAGTCGCCATCTTAATTCAAAATGGCCGCCCAAAAACGCATTTTTCAAACCACTGAAACTAGAGAAACGAAATTTAGGATGAATGTGTACCATCAGGAGTAGGTTTCAATAAATGGGGCAAACCGCAGTCCCCGGGTGGTATGGGTGCAGATCATCATTTGGCCGAGTTCACCCGGAAAGTCTGATTACGATAAAGGGGGCGCGGAACCCTGCAAACCCCTCAAGTTGGGGGCGCAGTCCGCCAAGGGGAAGCGAGTATTCACTATTCCCAACATATTTTATTCACCCCGCACCAGCGTGCGGGTAATATCAGCCAGTGTATGTATTTTAACGAAAGGATAAAATAAGTAAATATGTGTTTTTCTCTTTTCTGCGTACCCTCGCGTTAAAAATAAAATACCCAGCGTAATACACCGTTGTTAATTGCAGTTCTTGGTTGTCAAATGAACCAAATTAATACGGTTATATTAAGTTTTGTCTGATATTGACAACATTGTGTTGTGTTTTGGGGGGCTTAATATTTGAAAGAATATGAACGAATTCCTTCTTGATGCTGGTTGAAACTTTAAAAACATTATTTTGTATGTTCTATTTTAGTAACTATTGACTTCAGCCTGTCATGATTATGAAAGTATAATGCTTTCAAAGTCGACAAACATCCATGCTCATAAGGGATTCGAACCCGCAACCTTGTAAATAGGTGCCCAGTGTCCTAGTCCACACGACCTTCAAGGTTAGCATGAAACATCCTGTAAAGCGGATGACAGCTAATATAAATATTCAACTGCGACACTTTAAACTCACTGATGATGTATTGAGAAAAATAATCAATATTTAAAATTCTTCAGTTATTCCAGTTTTGATATTGGTCAACAAACAGATAAAAGTATAGATTTGTCAATTGCTGTTCATTTATTTTAACTTTGTAAACTTGCTCGGCTATTATGGACAGTTTCTTACAACTTGTTGAAGTAATAAACATACTTTTAAGTTAAAGTCAAAATGAGGTTCCTACTAAACACCGACTCAGCCCTTGTGGTCCAGGGAAGAACATCATGGAATTCTGATTGGAAATGAGTAAGTACACGGGTTCGAACGCCGCAACCGACCATCCAGACTGAGGTTTTCCAGGATTTTCCTTAGTTTCACCAGACGATAGCCGGGATGGTACCTTAAGTAAGGTCCTCACACTCTACCTAATAATCTCAGAATGAGCCGAATACACCAAAATGCCATAAATGAACTCAAATCGATTCAACTTACAACACTTAACGTAATAATATAACATACACGTATTCTTAACTTTCCTTACACCTCTTTAAAGTTTTCTACGTAACTACTGAGTTCAACAATGTATTTGGATTGTGTCCTAGAATTACGTTACGTTATATTAAGTAAATTATTAACCAAAGTTAATTTATACAAATTTTCATCTGTAGCATTACAAAACATAATTGTTGAAAATTTTTGCTAAAATGTTGATAGATTACTGCATGATATAAACATTGATTATATGAATAGTAACACAAACGTACTTATATCAGAATATGAATATGCTATTTGTACGAGGAAGGTGGAAAATTCCCCGGTACCTCTTCTGCTTTCTCTAATACCCGGTTTAGTTATTTTCAGGAAATATTTATTCTACTAAAACACATTTTCTGCATTATGTGTTAAATTGGTTTTAGATCGATGCAACTTAATATTTGGTCTACAGAGACAATATAACAATTTATCGTGGAGTATACTCAACTTCTTTCGGACTCTTTCCTCTTTCAGTATATGCATTTATTCTCCTTCTACCTCTTTGAGTGACAAATCACCGACTGAATATTCCATACGTAACTTAAAACCCTAGATATTTCCACAGGCTAAACAAAGATAGAAATGCATATTTCGTGCGAAATGTGTCTAACAGTTAGGAAAAGATCATTACATTAATTAATTATTGATAACAAAGAAAAGAGAAGATTTTTCCCACTTTGCCCTAGCAACCGACCAGCATCCCGTTCCATATCTGGACCATTCCCGGGCGTTCGATACGGTTAATTTACGCATGCGCACTGAACCTCGACGTTGATGCCACCATCAAAGAGAAACATGTAAGAAAAAGGGGAAAAACAGCGATGTGTCGAAGGACTGTTTATTATCAACAGGTCTCATGTTTTCATCCAATGTGATTGTTTGCTGTTGCTAAAGATGCCGCTAGGATTGATGACGTAATCTTGTTTAGAAGAATCGGGTTGGTTAAGCGATGTTTCCAGAGGTGGAGGGGAGAGAGAAAAAGTGCATCACAGACAAAAGTCGTTAATTTTCACAATATCTAGAAAACAGCTCGTGAAGTCCCGGCGTTCCCATGACAACGAAATCGTCACCACATTCTCATCCCCTTGAATCGACAGATGATGTTACCTGCTGCCTTGTAGTGGATAAATTTGTAATACATATCTCTTTTTTTTTTATTTTAGGAAAACGTTAAAATAGTGCTTAGGAAGGAAGAAAGAAAATGATGAAATTAAGTTTAAATGTTGAACGTAATAGTTGCACAAATAAGTTATTGTATTATATTCTGAAGAAAAGTGATACAATGCTGTTCATAACGACTAAGTATATAGGATAATCAGGTGTTGTGAATACGTATGGTGGAAATTGCGTGATTATTTCAACATTGGAGAAAATGGTGACGTAATTATAAAAGGTGAGTTTTTCCTAAACAGTTTTGCTTTTCTGTCTATAATAAAAGGCGAGTTTAACCTTAATTATTTGCCTCTTTCTATGATAAACTATGATAAAAGGTGAGCTTCATATTAACTGTTTTGTTTTTTACAGTCGTACTTTGTTTATTGGCTGTTAATTTTATACACTGAAAGAAGATTAGTATTTTTTTCACAATTTAAAAGCCAAGTTAGTACACCGTGAATGACTTCCGTCAATTGCGGAAACTTGGGGTACAAAAAAATTACTTTTTACTGTCATATTTTTAAAAATATGTCAAGTTAATATTTTTACCTCTCATACCATTGTTATATACTTTATATAGATGTTGATGGCAGTTTTGAATTCACGTGGAAAATACAAGAATTTAAATCTCATATAGATATGCCCAAAATTGCCCCGAAAAAATTGGGTAACTTTGGACAAAATGCTTTCTGAACTCATACCTGAGGTATTCTGTTTGGAGATGTAACATGATACATTAAAATTCAGATTAGATCGCATCGTTTAATTTCATCGCTAAATCATGAAAATCGGTTAATATGAAAGAGCCCACATAGCAAAATAAGTTTACATCAAGTTTGTTTTGGGCTCGAAACGTCAAGCCAACAAGCTGAAAACAAGCTTATCCTGTCAAACTAAAAGGTTGGATCAAGATTGAATTATGCTTGATTTTTCACATGCACGAAATGCCTTGTTTGGGGAAATCAAGCTTGAAATTGGGTCTTTAAGTTCAAGAATATTTTATCTAGCAAAAATCAAAGTTGTATCAAGTTTGAAATATTCTTGTCGTATCACGTTAAGCCTAAAAGCACAAAATCAAGGGAATCTCAACCTTGAATCAAGAAACAGTGCTATGTGCGGAATTATTGATAATTTTGTTTTTCTGTCATGTTCAAACATTGGCTACTAACTTCAAGTTACAAATGTATTGAAGATAAGGAACCATTTGACAGGAAAGTTGCTGTATTTGAAAGCAATGCATGTCTTCATATTTCAAATAAGAAATGTACACCTTTGAGAAATAAAAGTACACTGTAAAAAATAGTTGTGTTAATTCAACACAATGCGGTGTCCCAGCGTGACTACCACTTTTGTGTGTTAAATCAACACAATACACGGTGTTGATTTCGGTACTGAAAAAAAAAGTTACGGCTGTATCTAGATTTGAACATGGCTTGCTCAGTTACAAGTCAAGCGTCTTACCGACTTCGCTAAATCGTCAGACGAAAAGAGTACTAGATTGAAACAATATGCAGGATTAAAAAATCTTGCTGAACCGTAAACACAAAGTTACTCCCACGACTTATGCCATGGTTTAATCACTTTTTCATTGGCCAATTATGGATCACAATTCCCATTTACTGAGAATATATGTTCCATTTCTATGAAAGTAAGCGCAGCATTCGACATATTATTACGATAAGAAAGCAGTAATGCTGCTCAAGTGTTTGGTTTCCGCCATCTTGCTTGCTTTCATAGAAATAGAATTATTCTCAATGAATGGGAATTCTGTTTTCCAATTGACAAATAGGAAATGATTTAAGCATGTCATAAGTCGTACAAGTAACTTAGTTTGTTTTGGGGGTTCAACAACATATATTTGAACCCATACACTGTTTAAATCTACAGTGTAGTCGTTTAATTCAAATGTTGTTCATTAAATATCGTTTGCATCTACTTCATTTTCTGTCCGACGATTTAGCTCAGTCGGTAAGACGCTCGACTTCTAACTGAACAACCCATGTTCAAATCTCATTGCCTCCGTAACTTTTTTTTCACAGTACCGAAATCAACACATGTGTTGTGTTGATTTAACACACAAAAGTGGTAGTCACGCTGGGACACCGCATTGTGTTGAATTAACACAACTATTTTTTACAGTGTATCCCGTTTGTAAGAAACAAAAGCAATGCAGAGTATTTGGACATATTACAGTTACTGTGTGCTAACGATTCTCTGTTATTTTGATTATGTTACAGCTAACTTAAGTAATGATCGATATAAACCGAAAAAAAATAATCTTTAGGTCTTCAAGACAAAACACTTCAGTCAATTGGAGATGAAACAAAAGTTCAATGCAATTTTAGCATGTTGTTTTTTCTTTCTCAGCTGAAATGCGTGACAAATGAACATCGGAGGAACAAATAATGCAAATAAACTGGTTATTCTTAGTTTTGAACCAATAGGCACAAAAATATAGCGCTATGGTGCGCTACCGCAGGGGGGTGGGGGTGGAATCATAAAAAGGGCTCTAGTAAAATCATGTTAAAAGGGCCAAACAATTTGTTACAAGATCAGGTTTTTACATTTTCCAAAAAAAAAAAAGGCAAAATTATGGATCAACCTTCTTATTTTTGGCATCATAGAGTCACAGGTATTTCTGATATTTAAAACAACTTTTTGACTGAAAAACAAATCACTTTAGCAATAAATTATTTATATTACTATTTGCAATCATGTGAATAATTAATAAATACCAAAATTCAGTGAACTTTATACCCTACAAGGACACAAAAAATTCAGCCTTGTATCATTCATGAAACGACTATATATATACTATTTTTCTCTAAGTCAGGGTGGGTGGTTTTTAAAGTCATTGATAAAAGTAAAGATTTTGGTGTGAGCATGTGGCAGAAACACAGAGTCGCAAGAAGTTCTATTTGCAAGCGAAAACTTTGCAGTTTATCAGTTCATACTGTTATCAAAATGTGCACGTTTTTCTGAAAACTAACTGCAGAAGATTGATTTGAAAATCACCTTCAGAGAGATGATTTGATGAACTCTCTGCACTTTACGCACACAGAAAAATAAAAGATTTTAAGAAAAATGTATAAAAAGTGTATTAGTTATTACAGTACAGTTGGGCTTTATTGGCTGTTGATTTTCTTGTATGGATATACAGGGTACCCCTGAACAGTAGCGTAGATAGGAATTTCCCAAGGGAGGGGACATCTAGAAAATAATAAATATCCTTGGCAGCTATGCAACCCAACATAACAAATTTCTTAAAAATAATATATTTCGGGGCTTTTTTCTATAATATTAGAACAGCACAATTATTGTGCGGAAAAGTATTAAATGCATGAATCATATCCGCATAGTCTGTTTAGTTCAGTAATGATTCTAATACAAATTTATCTATATTTTAAACGTATGGATTTTGTCAAGGGCGAAGAGGTTCTCGACCAACCCTTACTGTTGCTTATACGCCCACCTTGATGACAATTTTCTTTTGTAAAACTACCAGTCCGTTCAGCCACATTTGAAAGTCTAATTTTTCAAAGATATATGTATTTATTTATTACAGACTATAAAACATAATATTTGGCGTAGATATAGGTCAGGTTGAACAAATTCTGAAGCACTTTTTAAAAGTTTGGAAATCTCAAATGCTTCCATTGCTCTTTTATTAGTTTCCTTTCGAAAGTTGCAATTAGTGTAGAATATTTTGTATATAAAGAAACTTTTTAATTCTACTAGCCTAACTGTGGGACTTTTGTTTTCGTGTTCAGTTTCTTCATTTTAAAGCCTCAAATAACACTTTTGTAATATACTATAATTTCTGATAGCTGATTTATGTAACTACTGTATTAGATTATACTGTACTATATTAGGAACTTGATTTATGTAGCTACTGTATTAGATATTCTAGACCGATACTATTCTTCCATACAGCTCAGTGACGTATCCAACCACAGAGTTTAGAAGGTGAGGACCTCTACGAAATTCCGATTTTTTTGTACACTCAGTGTTTTAAAATTACATTGATAAACTTCTGGAGGTGATTCATCACATCAAAACAGAACGAAAGTTCCTCTGTCAGTTTTTTAAAATGTGCATAGTTTCGGAGATACAGGGTGCCGAAAGCGTGGGGAAATGAACCTTAGATTTTCAAATGTATAACACCAGGAACAGTAGAGCTGATACATCGTGGTGCCTTCAAAGAATTTAAACCTACTCTATTTGAAAATGCAGATTTCAAAATTCCACAATGGGCGGGCAAGAGATTCCTTAAAGGAAGTAGGGGATTCCCCTTAAAGGTTCGGGACCCTGTAGCTTCGAAAATATGTTTGTATTGTTTGTAGCTATTTGTTTGTAGCTATGAAAATATCTTTAAAATTTGTCTGAGGAACTTTCGTCTTGTTTTGGTGTAAGGAATCACCTCCAGAAGTTTGTTGGTGCAATTTTAAAAGACGTATTTGTTATCTAATTTCATATCCAGATCCTCTTTGAACCTCCCCCAAATCAATGAAAACCTTAAGAAAAACTCGGGGTACATGCGTGAAACAGCAAGTATAATATTATATAATTAGAGCTCATTTTCATATTTTGTAAATATTTTCATAGATTCTTCCAAACTCAAATATACTGCGACTTGCTTTGTCTTCCTTCAGACAATTTGCTTTAGCTCTTTCAAACTTTATAACAGTATCTTTGGCATTATTCACAGCTTCAATAAGTGAATGTATTCTTTTTGTAAGAATGTGTACAACGGGTAATCGTAGCGAAATACTAATTTAATGGAAAAAAGATAGCAAATAAATTATAAATGTACAAATGAAACATTTGCACTCTATATAATCCCACAAAAATGCGTTTTCCGTAAGCGGACATAAAATATATTAAGTGTTCCAATTGATCTTAAATAACTCAATATCAGTCGAATATGAATGGTCTTAAATACTCTCACATTGAGTGAATGTGTTGCACAATATACATAAATCACAGCAGGGTACTATTACGGTATGTCTTGAATATTTTTATATTTCGTAGCAAACTGCTACCTCCATCATATTCTTAATCAAATAAGATCTAGTAATTAACGCCAAATTCATCTGATTTTATAAATTGTTTTCGCTAAATCCCGATATTGTTTCTTCACAACTTTCCTAACCAACACCACGTTAGAGGAAGAGCTGCCAGATTGTTACTGAGTCACGTGAATAAACTGCTTTTTAAGGAATCGCATACTCATCATTGACGTAATTAACAACAAAGCTTTCCCATGTAGGTGAAATTAAAGAATTTCATCCGCTAATGCAGAAAACCATTCAGTTGCATTTAGTTAGTCAAAAAATTCCTTAATTGAAACTTGACCGCAAATGTCAATAATTGATTTTCACAACTCTTCTTCCCTTATAGCTGACCGAGGTAGTCGTGTGGTCCGAGGCGTTAGGCCATCGTCTCCAAGGTTGAGGGTTAGAATGCTACCTGAGGCATGGATGTTTGTGAAATTTAACAAGCGTTGACCTCGTATAATCGTGACGGGCCGAAGTCAAAAGTTACTAACATTCCCCAAAGAAAAGAAAATTTACCAAAATTTATCTTTTTCCGTAATGATCACATTATATCTTACAACCGAAACTTTTCAATGTGTGTAATTTTTATTTATAATTCATATCTAATGTAACGAGGACGTCTCTTAAAGTTATTTCTTCTCTACGTAGAAAGTAACTGCTTCACCCATAGATTTTAAATGGTTTGTATTGAAAATTTTCTTCGTTCTACCCTCATTGGGACTATCAGTACAGGAATTACTACATTCTTCATTACTGTCTAGAAATTGTATTTTTTTTTCATATTGGCGCTACCGATATGATTGTCGAAGAGTTTTATTATACTGGTTGTTCTGAAGGTTATTTACCACATCCACCTAAATGTGAAACTACAACGCAGAATGTACAATACAACCATTGTCTGTTTATGAATAAACTTACAATTATATCGGGACGGACGTAAGCTATAGTGCTGTTACCACCCTTACAATTAATTTTATATTTTAACTAACAATTTTGTTTTCAAACATAGCTTAATTTTTCTTCTTCTAGAAATACTCTTCTTCCAAGTTCATAAAGGTAGAGTCAAGGGGGGATATATCCCCCATACCCCCCTTACCTACGCCACTTCACCTGAATCATTTTGACAAATTTCAGGATTCCTAACAGCAAAACATTGAAGAAATATCGAGAAATGAGAAGTTTTTATACTAGATTCACCTTCATTGTCACAAATGACGTAATATCTGAACAAATACTGACCTACGTTGTGTCGACGTAGCAACCCATAAGACTGTTACGTAGAAATGAAATTCAGTAGTTTATGGTTGAAAAATGCAGCTTAGAGGCCATTTCTAAACTTGTTTACTGGATAACATCAATTCCTTGAGGAAACCGTCCTTATGCAGAACTTCTTGAATCATAATCTTTACTGAAATAAAATTCTTGAGTACATCTAATTATTACTTCCTTGACGCTGAGTACATCATTATTAGCCGAGCCAATACGCCATTTTGGCGCGTAATATTTGTCCGACTAATGATTTGGAATTACATACTTTTTTTTACATTTTGTCAAAGAAACTTTTGTTTAATAACAAAATCAAATCTTTGACGACACGAACGCTGTTTATTCACTATGTACAGTTACTTACAAAAGTAAGTTTAGGTTGGAATTATAAGAAATAGTAGCTTTTTCCTCCAGGAGAATTGTTGCACTTTACGCCTAATTACATTACAGTACAAATATGCGCCAAAACATGGCATGCTAGTATATTCCTCCATTTTAAGGAAGAAAGATTTAGTCCTTCAGCATCATCTAGAGAACCACCAGAAAGTTAGACAGAAATCCCATTCTTGCCTTGTTCAAACACACACATACACACACACAGCGAGAGAGAGAGAGAAATCATGGAAGAAGACGGGGAAAGAGCGAAAAAAGAGAGGAGAAAACAAAGAAAGAGGGAAAGAAAAACGGCGCAAGACATGGAAATAAATAATATTTTAACCCTTATGAACACACAGTTTGCGTCTCTCTACACCTGCGCCCCATCTCTGTGTCTTGTGTTTCTCTCCATGTGCGGGATAAATCTCTTTCAGGAGCAATCGTTAACATCATTTATAGCACTTAATTCCTTGAAGAAAATATTTTGAAATCCAGACTGGGAATCGAACCCAGAACCTTCAGTATGAGAGTCTTTATGTTTCAAGAAGGTAAATCCCACTTGCTGGCGGCGCGTTTATTCGCCAATCCCAACTGGCAAGAATAAAAATAAATTTATCAGAAACTCTGCGTTCAAAGTTCTTTTGGCAGAAATGGGTGATGTAAACTGTTGGGGATTTAAATACAGCACCGAGAACACCAATTGCCAGCTGTCTAGCGTGTGACATTGGTAGAACGCTGGCTCACGAAATAAGAAAACCGAGTTCCATCCCCGGCTGGCGGGCGAGATTTTTGTGTGAGATTTTTATATATATCCTAGCTATCAGTAGCCTCTATTTGTATGCCAAAGCAATTATTAATAATAAATGTAAACATATAAAAATATATTTTGAAAGAAAAATATTGCCCCCGCCGAGATTCGAACCCAGGTTCTTTTTATTTAGTAAGCCAGCGTCTTACCGCTGCACCATGCTAGTACCTGACAAATACTAGTTTGGTCGGAGGATTTACAGTGGATGGCGTCGGGGCCTGTCACTATGACGTCGCCGGCACGGTGACTTCCAACTTTTTTATTATTTTCATCCTGAACTTTTGAGTGCGGGGTGTAAAAATTTGTATGATGCCTTTTCGGTTAGTGGGCCATCGATTCCGCGCAAAATTGCTCTAGTATCAGATTATCATCTCAGGATTGTTCCTAGTTAGTGGTACGCCTCGGGCATGAATGTCTGTGTGTGTGATTTTAACTTAATTCTAAGAATATCAGTCTATACAGTTAAAAAGGTATATCAAATGGAACAAGTAAAGACCGTTTAGGGTGAACAACGTTTCAAAAAAGTTCTAGAGCGTTAGTTAGCAATCAGAAAGTCCTGGGATCAATTCCAGCAGTCGACAATTCTAACTGATGTTTCCCAAGATTTTCCCTCACCCATACCGGGCAAACGCTGTGATGGTACCTATAAATAGGCTCTGGTCGTCTATCTTCCAACACACTCTCCCAACCCTATCCCGGCTTGATCCTCATATGCCTAAAGGCCTTAAATAATTTTAAACAAATCCTCTCCCGGGCGAGTGTTATGCTTAAACAACATAAATCAAGTCATACAAATCATATACTTTAAATGTGAATATACGAATGTAATATACTGGGTGTCAAGAATATTAAGATACCCCGCTCATTCTTCCTTGTCAATTCTCGGTTGTAGAGCGTTGGCGTAGCATTCGGGAGGTCGTGGGTTCAGTTCCAGCGGCGGACCATCCTGACTGAGGTTTTCCCAACGGCTTTCCTTAGTCACACTAGGCAAATGTCAGGATTGTACTTTCAACATAGGCTCTGGCCGACACCTTCCCGAATCCTTTCCCCTTCCCTATCCCGGCCTGAGCATTAGATGCCTAAAGACCATAAATAAAATTCACATTAATTGTCAATTCAAAGTGCGTAATGTACAGGACATATAGATTAAATTCAATTTTAATACACAGAGGTAGAAGAAACAAATAGAAACAAAAATGTTATTTGAAAAATTTATTATTTTAAAACTTTATTATTAGAAAAATAATTTAAAATAGAAATTTTAAAAGATAGACAATTGTGTGTGCCAAGTTCCAACTCATTAACCCAATTTTCTTTTTTTAAAAAATGAATTTATTATCGTTCGAACTCGCGACCTTAGACATCAGAGACCGATCCTATATCCATCAGCCCAACGAGACTTGCTTATTCTGATTATGATAACACAGTATTTATTGTATACTATCGATCTTGTGCGGGTCTGCAATCTCATAGCAAAACAAATATGATATTTTCCATGTCAAAGCATTGCTTTTATATACTTAAGATAGAAAAATTAAGCGGTACAAATCAATACGTTTTAATTAAAAAACTAAACACGTGTAAGAGTTTCATCAACTAACTAACTTCTTGGCTTCATCGGACACGCTGAATTTCATAAACAACAGCAACTTGTAACGAACCAGCTATTACGTTCGTCATTGGATCCTGCAACCCAAACCAATACCGTCTACACAAAGTGAATTCTTAATTACCAACCCTCACTGATTCATATACACCCCCTATTACTACTACATCTACGGGATATGCATAGATGTACTGGAACAGGGGGTGGGAAAGAATCAGTGAATGCTGATAATTAAAGACACACTCTGTGCATTTGGTATTGGACTGGGTGGCAGGATCCAATGACGAACGAAATAGCTGGCTCGTTACAAGTTGCTGTTGTTTATGAAATTCAGCGTGTCCGATGAAGCCAAGAAGTTAGTTAGTTGATGAAACTCTTACACGTGTTTAGTTTTTTAATTAAAACTTATTGATTTGTACCGCTTAATTTTTCTATCTTAAGTATATAAAAGCAATGCTTTGACATGGAAAATATCATATTTGTTTTGCTATGAGATTGCAGATCCGCACAAGATCGATAGTATACAATAAATACTGTGTTATCATAATCAGAATAAGCAAGTCTCGTTGGGCTGATGGATATAGGATCGGTCTCTGATGTCTAAGGTCGCGAGTTCGAACGATAATAAATTCATTTTTTAAAAAAAGAAAATTGGGTTAATGAGTT
>JAGDQP010012463.1:5329-50236 GCA_022664845.1 Lepisma saccharinum
GTTTCTCAACGTGGAGATAGTGGGTTATGTGCAAGGAGGTCACAAGAGGAGTTAACAAAAAATGTAACTATGGTTTTGTATACTAAAATCAATAAATTGCAAAGAAAGTATTTTATTTTACTTGTTTTTATAATTACTAAATATAGCGTAATTTGTTGAATGGTTTTTCTATATAATTAGAATATTTCTTGCGAAATACAGCAAATCAATTATTATGTTTTTAAATGAAAAGCAAATATTACACCAAATAAAGAAGGACAAAACTATTTAAAGCGTTACAAAATACTGCACAAGTTTACTAGGTTAGCTCAAAATCTGAGCTTATTTGATTTAGCTAGTTTCCAAATGTTTAGTTCAATTTCTGATACACTTTATCAAGTCATTTTCAGTCACATCCTTGTCCAAAATACCACGTTTTTATTATATAGACTCTATTAATTCGTGTAACAGAGAAACTAATGTTTTCAAGATTGCTATTTCTATGAAATTTTCCACTATTGCTCACACCAAATCCACTTTTCGACTGTGAACATTATTTTCTAAAACCAAATTTTAACACCCTCCCACCCCACCGCTTTGAGGGTTAAAACTAAAAAGTGAAGTAGATGGAGAGATGCCACAATATTTTATAGGGTAATTCCGGAAGAGTCGCCACGGGATAGATTGCGCACGATCTCTAATTTTGGGAATTGTTGACAGAGTGCGGTCTAATGCGAAACGCAGGAGCGCAATAGATGTGAGAGAAAAAGTGAAGTGGTCGTGTGTGTATATATATGTATTTCTTTTTACACATCGTACGACACATTAATTGAGGTAAGTTTGATATTTTTCCTTCATACTTTTTACTCATCTTACAGTAGATTCGAATTTGAGTAAAGTACTACATTATTATGAGTTTTTGCGTTTTGCAGCAACAGCAGGGACCAGTTTAACCAGTCTAGTCATGAGGTGCGGCGTCTCACCAGCAGAGAATGGGGAGAGACGCCGCCATGAAATCCAGTACACATGCCGCACGAAATGAATTTAGCCCTATGATTTAAAATGAATTATGAAACATTGTTAGCGAAGTTATATATAGGTCTACGTTGTAGAGAATATGAAAACTAAATACACTTGTTTCTGTGTTTGTTATGCACAAAACATCCAAAGCAATTAGGGATACGCCTTCCAAGAGAACAACAAAGTGAACAAGTTGTTCAAACTAGGCCTAAAAGGAAATGTTTGCATTTATATTTTTGTAGGCTTATCTGAAAGTGATGAAGAACTTCCTTCTCATAGTAACAATGATAGACTTAGCTCACGTGAAAAACCTAAATCCTATCGGGACGACAAGCCATGATAATGACACGCATAGCTGCTAGGCGTGTGGTGAATCCAACCAGAAAACCAAGAAAATATGTGAGTTGATATTCTGTGGTACATGCAAATTATAGTTGAACGATGACTGCACATTTTTATACATTCTATTAATTGTGGTCGCAAACACAGAAAAAAAGCCAAATCAGCCATTACCAGAGTCCTAATATGTTTTGAGTGAGGTTTGAATGTTAATAGGTAGACACCTTTGCTACATGTGTAGGCTACAAAAATATTTAGGTAAATAGGTAGCCTAAGTTATCTTCTTTTTGTTTTACGTTTTGTAGGCCTCTTTTTGAATTCTACTGAAACTGGTCTAAACTTAGCCTATAGCTACTGTCTTGTTGCTCAACTTGTATGTTTCACTTAAAATAGAAGCTCAACATAGCCTATGATTTTCTAACTTTTACTTCTCCTTTACATTGTAACATTGTAGGTACAATACATTGTACAAATAATGAAAAATTTTTGGGACAAACTGAGCGTGCACATAAATATGGGACAATGTGCACAATTTATGCACTTAATCCTTAAGCGGTTTTTGTTCCAATAGCTTGTTCTTGTTGCAGCGTGAAGTTGGCCCAACCACATTGTTTTCGATATCTGGTCTAAATCCAGCGTGTACAAAATATGGGATATGTGAACACATGAGTACAAAATATACAGAAAGTAGTATAGTTTTGGTCTTAAAATCTTTATGTGGTTGGCTTCAAGTACCTTTGAAAATGCGTATTTTAGGCTTGCTGATTCATTCACTCGCTGACTCATCATATTGTTTAGGGCGTTCCCAGTAACCTAAAAACAAAATTTTGCTTAAACGTGGGGGATAAATAGGCAAAGGGAAAATTGGGGCATTTTGAAAAAGTCGTCATCTTGGATTCATAATGGCCGCAAAATATAAAATTTCTAAACGGATGATGCTAGAAAAACGAAATTTTAGTATGAAGATACATCATTAGAAGCAGGCTAGGAATATATTACATGTTAAGAATGATGCTATCTTGAATCCAAACTTGCCGCTAAAATGCAAATTTCATAGTATACACAGCCTAAACGGCTGGAGCTAGAAATACGAACTTTGGTATGACGGTACATCATCACCAGTAGGTTCCAAAAATATTACAAAATGCCTCCAAAGTTGCCATCTTGTTTCCAAATAGCCGACCCCAGTAATCTTTTCTCCACACCGTTTGAGCTATATATACGAAATTTGGCATAAAGGTGTATTATCAAAAGTAGATGAGTAAATATTACAATATTTTGAAAAAAGTTCTCATCTTGTTTTCAAAATGTCCGCCCAGAAACCATTTTGCATAGTTCGAGCTAGAGAAATGAAATTACATATGGATGTGTACCATCAAGTTTTGTTCATGACTATATAAGAAAACATTTTAAAAAATAGCAATCTTTAATCCAAAATGGCCTCCCAAAACCCATTTTTCAAACCACCGAAACGAAATTTGGTATGAAATTGTACCTTCACGACTAGGTTAAATAAATGGAGGAAATCTTCTCTATGGAGGCGCAGTGCCTCCTTTGATTCGATTATAATAAAAGGGGCGCATTCCGACATCGGGATTTGGAGACAGCGCTCCCACCGAAGCGAGTATATATATATATATATACATATATATATATATATATATAGAATTCACGTAGAAAAATGTGTAAAATCAGAACAAAAACATCAGAGTTGAAAAAAGTCCAGAAGAGTTCGTACGCCTCAATTTTATTGAAGTGGAGGATGCATAAGCCAAGTTCCTTGACGATATCATGTAAGAGGAACACTTGAAATTGGTGCGATATGGCAAGGTCGATGATATTCAAGCCTTAGGGTTGGTTGTGGTGGTGTGGTGGGATTTAGGACGAGCAGAAGTCTTATAACTTGAACATGATCAACTTTTCCACCTCGCGCCAACTTGCAGTATTCCTCTTACATGCTGTTGTCAAGAAACTTTGCTCATCCATCCTCCATTTCAGCGCTTTTTAGGGCTGACGAACTTGGCTGAAATTTTTACACCTCTGGTGTTTCTGCTCGGATATTTTCTACGCTAAAGAGATTTTCAGTACCAAGCCATTCTAGAGGATGGCCCTTACAACCGATTTTAAAGATAATGATAAGATAAAGATAAAATGAATTGTATGGGCGGTAACAGCACTATGGCTTACGCCCTTCCCGAACATATTTTAAAGTTTAACGGTAAATTTATACATGGAAGTACCCCCAGATGTCCCACGTACTGATAACCTTAGAGTTCCAGTACAGAGTCTCTCCCGATCTTGTTAACCAGAAAGGTGGGAACCCTGGTTCTAAGTTTAATACGAACTACTAACTTTCTGAAATGGATTCTTCAGTTTGCAGTTCTTTCCAAATTATTATCTGTGGTACCAATCTTCAATTGTTGGAGTGCTATTTTTTTTTACAACGAATGAAACCTTTATATTATATTCTTCAACATAAAAGCAAGAACGACGCTTCAAAACGTGTTTAAACCATTCTCTGCTGTTTAGTCTTTACAGATCAGAAACAGTTTGTCTTTACAGATCAGTCTAGAAACCCAAGTTAAAGTTAGAATCTTGAATACAGTAAACTAAAATAAAAATTTACTCAAAATCCTTTCAGTATATTCTTAATCTTTGAATAAGAGAAACACAGTATTGGCATTATTGAATACATATTGTATTTTTTTCTCTGAGTAAGTTGTCTTTTGTGTAAAATGTCGTTGTAGGAGAAAATCCATAAAACGTTACGTGTTCAGTCTAATAATAGACTATTCATTGAATATATAAGCAATTATTTTTTGAAAGCTGATGTGAAGAAAATAGGAGACCCAGTAATACAAATGGTGCCTTTTCAATACAATCTGGTTTGCAATCAATACTCAACTACTAGTGTATTAAAGAGAAAGTCCATTGCTGATTATATCATGAATACATTTACCACTACAAGCTCCAATGAAGGGCATTTCCAATTTAGATATAACCAGTACAAGTCGCACACATTTATGTCCAAGGTACGTATGTATTTAGAAATATATTTAGTATCTTCATATACATATTTAAAACTAATTTTATCGGTCTTAAGGTATCTTTTGATTTTTAAATAAATGTGTACTAATACAGATATAAAAGGTAAATTCTGAATTGTTAAAGGTTTTATTGTTTTCATTGCACGCTACTTAATAATTCTAGCGGCTGTATTTTTTTGCATATTACGACTTGCTAAAGAATTTTATTAGAATAATTTCTGAAACAACTGTTGCCATGTATTTTCAATGTTTATGTGAACACCCTAAACTGTGATCCATCAGTGAGAGATATCCTGGGCAAAGAAGTGAAGAACGTAGCGGCTAGTAGCGTAGTTGAATTGTCACGTCCCTATCTTTCACCTTATGAAGCTGAGGATGTTCCACAGCAGGACTTCACAACGCCTGCCTCCAAACTACGCACGATGAGGCCACGGCATCAACCACTGCATCTCTTAGGCTAAGTAATAATTATAATATTCTGTATCTGGAGATTTTAAAGTGTACAAAACAAAATGATCTTTGAATACTATTTGATCTTATGCCGAAGCTGATTGTTTTACAATTTCCTTCGGTGAATTTGTATAATATAAACATTAGTAAACTGTATTTGGTGATCCTAAAGGATTCGTTAGAAATGCACTGAATTCTAGTAATCTATCTTCGAAAAAAAATATTTTTTATATCACAAAGTGCAGTATAGACTTGAAAGTGTTTTTTTCAGATCAGCCAGATATCGTATTCATTTGCTTCGTACTTCTTGAAATAAAGCTCGTGCGATAGTTCCAGACCAAAGATAACCGATTTTCAGACATTGGTGGAGATTGTTCTGAAAAAGGTTTTTAAGGTTTGAGATTGCTAAAGATGTCTTATTGCCTTAATATTAACGGTACTTTAATAAAAGCACATTTCCACGCATTATGTATGAACAGCAGCATACATTCCCTCCAAAATACGTAGGTTAACTGGTCGAGTGGACAACTCTGCATGATTTAGCCGCATCAGAACGTTAAACATGTTGCCATTCTACTGGCTCACAAGCTAAATTTATTAAAACTTACACTCGTCTCATGTGACAATGGTTAGAACTCTTTGTTTCATTCGTGTCATTATTTGCGTGTACTTATACTTAATCGTAAATAACCAGGTAAAATGTAGATGAACAAAAGCAAACTACAATAGAAAGTCTGACAACTCTTTCTTTGTGAAGAAAGGTGCTTTGAAGACAATGGAATAAAATTTACCAACGCTTCTGCAGTGTTAAGGCCGCAATCTTGGAAATTTCCACCATAGTGGAACGTAGTTATTAGTTATGCTTTGAGACTATTCTGGCACGTGGACTGTATACACAATGTTAACTAATTGAATAGTATAGGAAATGGAAGGAATCTTTCTGCCGAAACAGCTGCAAGGTACGATTTTCAGCGCTTGAAGTGAACATCAAGTATATGGGAGAGGAGAATATATTTTGGTTTCCGATGCAGGGGTGACATGTACTAACTTTCTATATGCTTGGAATTAATCAAACTTTTAAAGAGTCTATAATCATTTCCAGGAAACATCGGCAACATACTGTTCTCGGCACTTAATATCGAAGTCTCTGAGACAGTTTGCCGCAATTTCTGGAACAATTGTAGGAGGTGATCTTAAATATCGGTTGATATGTTGTGGAGCTAACTAAGCTTCGTCGAAAGAACGAATAGTTTCCGGGAAACATAGGAAATTTATTGTTTTCAATATTTGTACGTGCAAAAGTCTATAAGTGGGGCAGTGGTTCGCAATTTCAGGCCCTCTGGTAGGAGGTGATCTCAAATACCTTTTGATATGTTTAGAGTTAACTACAATACATCGAAAGAACATGTAATCATTCTCAGAAAAAGATGGCAAGGTAATCAATAATTATGTTAAAAAACGAAGACTATTCTGGAAAACACAGGGAAGGTTATGCGCCATTTTAATTTACCTAAATAATTAATTTGCCACTGTTATCCTGATATTTATTTTGGAAAATGTATACTCTTACACACACGAGGAATATTGTTGAAGTTAAATTAAATAATTATTTCTATATTTTTCCCTTCCGAAAAATCCTAATGTTTTTCTTATGGTGGAATGGTAAACTGTATATAGCTCGAAAACCGCGTTTGCAAGAAAGGATGTGATGCAACGAAAACGAATATTATTTTGAAAGTGAGATCGGATCATTTATATTAAGAAATAATGCAACGTAACAGGATCTTGTGGTTTTGATTGAGATTCTGTTTTTACAAATAAACCAGAATGTAAGCAGGCAATGTTGTTGAAACAAGGCAGTTTTTGGAAACCACGAATTTGGTGGTTTGGTTTAAACAAAATCCTACTTGATTTGAACAACAGGAAAATATAGTTTTCTCTATCTTTAATTACCTAACCATATGTCTGCTGTTTTCCCAAAAATTAAGTTGTGTAATTGTTCTGAATAAACAAAATAATAATAAATAATCTACCGAAATAACACCAAAACTAATCTCAATTTTAGCACGAAAGATATCATTTTGACAAGTACATAAATACCATTGACACTTGTTTTGTTATGTCAGTGTGGCCTGAAGTCGAACCAAGAACGTCACGACAATTCAGGACAGATCCACTTTGATTTCATCTTAGTTTTAGACCTAGAATTTTTAGGAGAATGGAGTTCTATCATCGTCCCTTCCGACAGTAAAATGAAACAATAATATATCCTTGCTTTTCAATAAGATTCGGATTCCAAAACAATTATTTCCCAATTAATTTTGGATAAAGGTTTCGTGCTATTTTGTTGTTTATCGGGAAATAAAAGTAGTAGAACTTGCTTGCCAACGATTATTGCAACAAGATTAGTAAGCGGTAAGTAACAGTTTAGTTACTAGAGTGCAATAAATGTAATACCTGAAGGAATACAGTAAATCTAATATTTAAAGTATGTGGCACCAGGTCAAGCAGGAAGTGACGACCTGATTAATGAGATAGTTAAAATAATTGCTGAAGAGAAGCTGAACCCAAAACGACAATTGGCTATGGGAATGACATGATCTCTAGAATTTAATTTGCTCTCCACTTTTCCCCATTCCTTATTTTCACTTTTAGAAAGAATCCTGATTCTTTGCTTATGATTTGTTTTGTCTTGAGATACAAAGTATTTACTTCTAAATTTATTTACTACTAAATTTAAGATTTTAGGTTCAGATTGTCTAAATTTACCCTTTGTATTGGAAGATAAATTATTAATGCAACTTCTCGCCCGGTTCATGTCCCTAAATTGTTTAAAAACCTCGCGTAATGAAGTCGATAAAAATCTGATAAATTGTGTAATTCAATGTCTATAATGTCCATAGATTAGAAGGCAAGATTGCTCAAGATAACTTCCTTGCTTATATCCTTTATTAGTTGTTATTGTTATATTTTAATTGTTTTATAAGAACTAGTAGAAAAGATATAGTGCTGTGAATTCCATTCAGAACAAGAAGTCTTTAAGGTTCCCTGATTCCCTCATTAATCATATTCTCTTTCTGGCAATTCCAAGGATTGAGATCAGGTGACCGGGATGGTCAAGTATAAAATATTATTATTGCTTTTCAGGATGAAGCCTTCTATTATTGATAATTTTCTAGGAAGTTAAGAAGTAATCCAAATTCGCTCTACCTCTTATCTACGTAAGTTCTTAGATTTATTTAAATTCTCCAATAGCACTTACAACAGGCCCAGAAAAATAGTTATACTATTTTTCATGTGCGACAATATGATCTTTGAAAAAAATATTCAGCATTTCCAAGAAACACTTCAAGCTACCATTATTAATTTCTTGGAATAATAAAAATCATTGTAATGATAAAAGCAATGCCTACAAAAGGAAATACATCTTCCAGCTCAGTCAGAATGTTCTTGCGCTATGCCTGTTCTTTTGTCTCTGTTTCATAATCTGGCTCATATCATGGTAGTCCTGGCGTTGGGAAGTGTGCTTACAGCAAATCCTAAGGCATCTGGCCCCATTGTGTTACATATATTCCATATGAAAGGTTACACACTATAAATACGTATTGAAGAAATGACAACATAACACACGATTTTACGTTACTTCGGTGCGCCTTAGTAATGATACTAAATTATCAAACAGGCAAGGTTCTAAAAAACTGGACCACCTGGGTGAATTCAAGATACTAGCATTGGTAACATGTCATTTCTATTTTATTGTTATACTAACATGAACTAACCTAACCTTTAGTAACAAATGAAAGGTAAATATAAAAAAATCATTCTTTTCCCATTGTATAATGATATGCGGGTCAGCGATCAAATACGAATACATTGTAATTAATATCAAGCAATAACACAGCTAAATTATCTAGAATTATCGCAAACAATGAATTTGCCGTAGCATTTTGAGAAATTGAGCGCACCAATGTGCTTAAACTATTGTTAATTTATCTCGTAGCAATTAAGGGTTTTGATGTTTGTTCCTAATATGTTTCCGAATTGCCCACAGTTTCTTTTAACCGCCATTCTCTCGCTAATATGCAACTGGCTTTCCGTCCCTGTATTTAATTTTAAAAAAAAGTTCATCATTTACTTTCAATTATAAATTAGTTACCTATTATTAATTTTATTATTAGTTTATATTGTGAACACCATGTAATATGACTGTAAATATGAAAAATGTTTAATAAGACTGCTGTTTACCCAGAATTACTGTGTTGAAGTGTACGCATCAATAGACTGAAAATACATAGCTATTTAGTTGTAATTTTTATTTCTTATCAAAAATCTTTCGTTTGTAATGAGGGTCTTTTAGTGTTAATTGTTCTTATTTGCTGGGTTTAGTGTTTCCTAAATTAAACTTTAAGTTACAAATTTATTTATTTTCCTTGTTAATTTTACTCATTTGTAATTATCGTTATTTATACATTCAAAAGGTCTTGTTTCAGAAACGTTACTACTTTCTGTTTATTATTTGTGAATTCACTTTCTCTTGTTTAGTCCCGTTACCGTTACAGGTTTCTTTTCATTGCAGCTCGTTATTCCTCGCATCTATCTTCATGGTGATATATTTATCCTATCTAACTTAATCCGAGTACACTAGGATATCAGTTTGCCATTCACGAGGTTTGCTTGACTGAATCCTACCTAGGATATAAGCATTTGTGGATTTTAAAATCAATATTACACTTGTATAAGTGAGTTGTTCGAATAAACAAAATATAATTACGTGTATAATCAACCAGTTAAATTTGTCCATAAAAATAAACTCATCAAAGTTGTTTAACTTTTTTGTATGTTACGAGCCACTATACTTATGCAAATTAAAATATTTCATTCTCCTTTGTTTTTCAGAATGTACAGTTACTTTGCTACCAGTGGCTATGCCTCTGCTGTGAACTTGTTACCTATACTTTACATTTTTGCCATTTTCCTTCCTAGCATCAAAACACAAAAACACTACTTTTCTTTGCCAAACGATTATGATAAATACATGTTCCCACCAGGCGAAAATGGTAAGTATTTCATTGGTAATCTAAAGATTATTCAATGAAGAATGATAAAAAGTTATATAGGTTTAGCATTCAGAAACGAGCTATGTAGACAACGAAGAAAGTTGGAGGGGGCAAAATTGTTGCCTTCAAATGCTCGTGATGTTTGTTTCACACTATCGTTTGTCCACATAGTCGTCTAAATTTTGTCTAAATTAATTATGGATTTTTATATTTTAAAAATCAATTTATACTTTATCTATCGAAAAGATATATTGGTACTTTTAGAAGTCTTTTTATTATCTGTGAAACACAGTGTACTAATTCAAATGATTAACGAATTTAAAAACTGAATTCAAATCCATTCTTCAAAATGAACTGGTAAAATTCAACCTGAATCATAAACAAAGCAACTTTTTCCTTATGGATATTATTATTATTATACAATTATTAATACAGATTAATTATCTCCCACCAGACGCCTCCCCAGGTGGCGCGTAGGAGAATGCCGACTAAATATGTCGGGCACCGGAAATATTCCGGGACGGACCAAAACCGGGGCCTTGCAGTTAGTAGAGGGATCTACAAACGCTAGGGGAAGATAACCTCGAACAAAAATATCTTGATGACCGGAAGCAACTTCATCATTGCTACTCTGAGGTAAGAGATGAATGATATCGGCCAGAATCAGAGATGGACAAAGGACGACATCTTGAATACCTACCTTTACTGCTAAGTCGTAGGGATCACAACTATGTTACGAGGTAGACACGTCTACTCGGAATTGTTCTAATTATTCATACTTTAATCTCTTCAATAAATATTAATTATATTAGAAGGGAAAAGAAGAAGATGAAGATTTTCATGAAAATAATTCACACACTCCTTTTTTTCTGAAACAGAATCAGCATAATATTAATTTGTCATTTAATTGTATTAATTCTTTCTTGTATCTGAAACTAATCAAGTTCTGGGATTAAGAGAAACGATTATCAATCATCGGATATTCCATGTTTTAAATAAATTGTTAGTATAATCGCTTAGTCAGATATTCTATGGTTAATTTCATGACGAGTATTCAGTATCTATTTTCCAACTTTCTAAAATAATTCGACAGCACGAATGTATCACAGAGATATGGTAAGCACGATTAATTAATACCTGTGAATTAAAATAATTGCACTGAAACCCGCTGTAAGATGAGGACAGAACTTGCAGTTCGCTGCTACATGTTCACGGGGGAAATGAGACAGTCGTCAGTTTTTCATTATCTTTGTTTGTTTGAAAGGATTCCGGTCGAGGGAGTCAGTTGGTGCGTCTGGCGCCGTAGATTAATTCATTAATTATATAAATAAATATCTGATTTAATTATCCACTTTTATCTCTTTAATATCTTCTCGTTGAGAAAAACAATTGTTAAGTTTCCTTTCGAAACTAATTCTTGACGGGTCATGAGTATGATTCCTTAGTCCGAATTCTGAAAGACGGAGGTAAAGCTTTTCTTAGTAAAGGGAGGGATAAAAATATACTATCTATTGTTTGAAGATTGTATACGTATTGTATACGCCCCCCCATACCAACTTTACACCGATAAATCATGTCGTGTCAAGAAATGATAACAGATACTTAATGGATTCTCCTGAGGTAAATATTTCGGTGGTAAACTGTTTGCTCATTCTGATTTGCGAGCGGGGACTGCTTCAGAGGGCTTCAATAACAAGGTTAATAAATTCCTTAGAATATGCGCTTGGAACATACGACAGTTATACAATACGGGTGCTCTTCAGGTGGCGGTACGCGAGAACGAAAATTACGAGCTGGATATGTTATTGACACAGGAAGTCCGGTGGGAGGGTCAAGAAAGTATCCGACAGTGCAAATACACTTTATACTACGGTGGAACCCAGTCACACAATTTCTGAACAGGATTCCTCATTAAAAACACTATCTAACCGGTGATTCAGTATATAGAGTTCGTAAACGAAAGACTATCCTACGTTACGATACGGTTTCGATTGTCCAACAAGAGTGAGGGAAAATCTTAGCTGACTCGAGTAATAAGATGATATACCGCACAACCGTGGATACGCGACTCTAGCGAGATTCAGGTCGAAATTTTTATAAAGAATGAAGAGCTCCACGAAATGTACGATTCACCAGATGTTGTAAGAATGGTAAACTCGCGATGACTAAGGTGTGTAGGCCATGCAGCTCGGATGGGAAAGAAGCGGCGTTTATATTCAACTTTGGTTGGAAAGCTGGATGGAAAGAGATCGTTCGGAGGACCGAGACGTCTTTGGGAGGACAATATTAGAAGGGATCTCTGAGAAGTAGTTTTTCATGATGAAAACTGACTTGATTTTGTTAAGCTGGACGTTTGTTATTGCGGTGATAAACATACAACTTCCGTAAGCTATAGAGTTAGTTCGTTTTATTATTGTTATTATTATTATTATTATTAGTAGTAGTAGTAGTGAAAGTATAACATATTAAAAGCTCACAAGATTAAGGATTTGGGAGTGATATTTAATGGTAAGCTTAAATTCCAAGAGCATCTTAGTGTTATCTAAATTGATTGTAAAAAATAATAGGATTTATATTTAATCAGTGGGATTAAATTGCCAAAGCACAAATCTATCTTTTACTGTAAGAACTAAGCTGGAATATGCTGTTAATATATGGAGTACTGACACTAAACATACACGGAAAAAGCTGAAGCTATTCAAAAATTGTTTATCAGAGTGTTATGCTATAAATGTAAATTTCTTAATACAGATACAGCTATAATGAGTGGTGTGAGTATTTACAATTAGAACCTTTGTACCTAAGAAACAAAGAAATAGAAAGTAAATGAATAGACGAGTTAATAAATAACAAACATCCAGTGTAAATATTTTTATAAAATTTATCAGTTGAGGAACCTTTGTATTTTACTAGAAGACATAACCTCTTAAACGCAAGAGAAAGAAACAAAAATTTGCTGAAAACGATGGTTGAGAGTTTTAATAGATTTAATCCAAATTACAAGGTAACCAAAAAAAGTGTTTGACGTTTTTGACGTCCCATCAATCATACGCTTAGAGACAGGAAAAGAAGTGATGTACCTGCCTCTCAAGCGACCAGGAGTTAGTCTGACCATCGAGCATATCATCAGAGCTCATATCCAGGCAAGAGTGTGGACTGTGGGGACAGCTTTTATTTAACAGGAATGCTTTCACCCATTCCAGAATGGATATTACGAGTATGGTGAAGTGAGGTCGATTGCAACAACGTCTCTTCCTGCACCACTAGCCATCACTGAGATGGTAAGAGGCAAATGAAAACGCATTGTGCTTCATACAAATGCTCATACAAATCGGTGGCCCTAGCCCTGTGTCAGGGTGGGACGGACTGCCAGAACAATGAAGATCAGCGGGGACGATGCAAATGTGTAGTTTCTAGATTGATATATATTATATACTGCATATTATTAAATACACATCACACGTTCAATGACTATTAATGTAAACGTTTGGAAATATTACTAGACACCAACTAAAATTCACATAACCATTCTTATTCACGCCACTGTTCATTACTTATTCACTTCTGTTGAACATACATTGACAATGTGAGCACGTACTGCAGGATTACGGGAACGTTACATATATCAATCTGAAACTAGTACTATTGGATTATTTGCCCGAAAATTGCAGATTTTCCAACTGGAAGCTTAATCCTAGCTATTCCAGGAACTAAGATACTGAAAAGCTTCTGCTTTCAGGACACCGCCACAATAACTTCAGATATAATGCAATCAGCCATTTCCTGACTTATTATTGTGTAAGGTTTCAAAACATGTATAGCTTCCTAATCTTCTACTCCCCAAAAATATCCAACAAACTCCGGGGATTCAACAGAAAGAACTTCACTAATATGTAAAAGGAATTTTAGTAACCTTGTTCTCTGTGGAAAGTTCGGACAGGTTTTGACCTAATAATAATAATGTTATTAGTCGTTAGACAACAATTTACAGTTGTAATAGACTTCGTCATAAAAAGAATACAATAAAATATAGAATTATACAATAAAAGTTAAGAATATACAATATGTACGGAGTTTAATAATGGTCCCTTATATCAGTTGTCCCTTATATATTTCAAATCAACCTACGCTATGTAGGCAACTATTTTAAGCATATTTTTAATATATCTGTCAAACATTTTCTGATTCATATCTCGAATAAATGACGGTAAGAAATTAAACTATTTCATTCCAGAGCACCTATAAATAACTTGCGTCTTACTTAGTCTTTTATACGGCGTATCTATATAGTAATGATTTAGTGTTTTGGTCTTATAAACCCTGTTGTGGTGGTATTGTTATCGAAAGGATCGTATATGACGTAGTAGCACTATCCTTATATACGACTAAATCAATCAGAATCTATTTGACCTTGGATCGATTATTATTGAGGTTATTTATGAAATAATAGAACAACACATTTATTGTCGTTTTTACCGACACCAAGTTTATTATAAAGTTCCAATAACTATATAACATACAATAACTTTACAGATACTAAAAAGAGTGTCCCGAACACGGTATTTTGTATTGACCTTTACTTGTGGTTCACCTCTACTGTAATGATATCTTCGACTTGGAATTTCGGAGTGGATAGACTTTAGATTACGAATACTAACTCCAGTCAAAGTTAGCAAGGATGAGGTATACCGACTCCAGTCCAAGTCGGGGGTTAGGAAGAGTCCTGACTCCAGTCCAAGTCAGGGAGGAAGAATTGACCACTATTCGAAACGAGTAAGTGATACTTCAAAGGTTCTTGACCGTCGTTTTATATCCCATTTTGGTAGGCGTATTTCCACTGTTTCCAAGCTTCACCGTTTGGTGTTAGTGTCGTCTTTTTCTTGGGTCGCTTACGCGCATTATGCAATTCTTGTTGTTAGTGGTTTGTTTTCATTGTGGTTACGTTAACATACTGACCCAATGATCCACTTGCCATTACAATATTATCTTTCTGTCTTGTATTATAGTCATGGATATTGGTACGTCTTGTAATTTTAGCATAGTTTTCTTTGACATACATTGATATACAAATACCGATGGTACGATCATTATTTTATATTAACTATATAATTGTTTACAATATTACATATCAGAAGCACCCTTTATACATCTAACCGCTTTCTTTTGCCATTTAAATACATTTAAAGCCCGTTTATAATTTCCCCAAAATAAGTTACCATATAGTAGATGCGGATCAAAAAGCATAATACGCAGAAATCAATAGGTCTTCTCCTACAAACGTCGTTAACTTTCGGAGCAGATATAAAACTCTAGCAAGTTTTTTTTACACATTTCGTCGGTATGTCCATTCCAATTTAGTTTTGCATCCATATGTATACCCAGAAGTTTGACAGATTCAATATTACTATCATTAGCATTTTCATGGTTTAAATTGAAATAGAGTGCAACAGGTTTTGCAGCATTAAAGGTTAGCTCATTATGCAAAAAACAATTTGAGGACACTATTATAATTTCTTCATTTTTCCCTTGTAGTGACTTTGTGTTTTCTGCATTTGTAATAAAGGTGGATCATCAGCATACAAAACAGATTTATGTGGTAAACAACTAGGCAAATCATTCATATATACAACAAGGAGAAAAGAACCAAGAACCGTGCCCTGCATATTATATTGAAAGAGAATATTGGATTAGGTAGTGAATATACTTCATTCAATATTAACGCTTAGGAGCCTAGTAGCGCACAGGAAGGCCACTACAGAATATCAAATTTAAAGTCGACTAGAAACTGGAGTAGCATTTTTTCATACTACCGTTGAATTCTCGTCAGCTCTTAAACATATCGTCCACTTTGCACTTTTTGAAATATATAACTCCTCCGTGGTTTTTGGATCGATACTCAATAATTTTTATACAGTGTAATGGTTGTTCTGAAGGTGTATAAGGTTATAACGTATAAGGTTTTCATGGTAACTATACTTTAAGGAAAATATATTTTTCACGTATTACGTAAGAACGCCTGCATTTATTACCTCCAAAATTGAAATTCTGGTGGAGTACAGTTCTAGTCGTAGCAAAACTTTAATCTTATTACTGTTATTATTGCAACTGAACTCAATTGTTAAAACTTATATTCGCGCCTTATATGAGAACAGTTTGACGAATTTGCTTGAAAGCTGGTTTGATCATAAAGGAATCAATCAGTAAGACTTAAACCGCATTAGACTGGTGAAGTATTATTCGTTTTGTTAACGACAAGACTAAGTTATTAAACGAGTATAATATAAGGATATTTGATACGACTGTATTCAAACGTCATCTAAGGATACAGGAAAATGTTCTAATTACTCTAAAAGTTTTAAAAGGTGAAAACATTTAACATTTCCACGGTATAAGAAGACTCAATTACTAAAAATATATTGAAGTTTTACGATGGGATGAATGTGTCTGATTCTAGTTAAACTTGACGTACGATGTACGGAAGTATTCTTAAGGCTTTAAATGCATTCGGGTGCTAAAGCATTGAATGTGTAAATGGTGATGATAGTAAATTATTAAACCCATATATCGAGATAGCCCACGGAATTATTGTACCGGAACGCGGATCTTGCCAAAGTTGATAAACTAATGCAGGAGAATAACCTTATGGATCCAACCACACTGGAATGTTAACTAAATTACTATTTCTATAGTAACGGGAGTCAATTAAGTTTCTAGAACATCACATTAACGTCTACTACTCTCTCGGATTGATTGTGTAGACACCACAACAATTGAACACGCGTCCTTGTAGTTTCTACAACTTAGCAGCCACGAAAGCGTACTGTGACAGGATCAACATTAGATTAACACTGCCACTTTTATATCTAATAATGCAGGATATTAAGAATCCAGATATCGATTATTTTAATTTAGTTCCTAGTAGCTGCCTAGATCTCAATACTTACTTGAATCCAATTATTACATCGTTTCTACTTTCAATGATTTTGTTTTCACAGCTATCGGCGTCATTTAGACCTGCAGCACACTAGTTATGTTACAGATTTGCGTAGAAATGTTTACAATTCTTGAAGTTTATCTTCCGTTCCATTGATATGAAGTATATTTTGGAATTGTATAGAGTATTTTAACATACAGTGTTAAAATATACAAATAATAAATTTTCCTGTGCTGTTAAAACATACAATAGAAGGAAATTACTTTCCCCGCTTTTTGTAGCTGATAAGTTATAATTTGTTATTATATTTCATGTTAAAATGATTAGAGAGAAGCAACATTGATGTAAATATTATATTGACAGTATATATTAGATATTTAATCAAAGTTGATGAAAGAAATTCCGGGAGGTTCAATTTGACCTGCATCATACTAATTACGTGATAATATTGAACGCCAATACTTGAGGATTGATTGCTTCAACTGTTGGGACTTATGGCAGTTAGTTCCAATCGGAACATGTTTTTTCCACCTAGAACTTACTTTATTTGGAGCGTAAACCATTTAACATATCATTCGTAAGAAGAGTACAGGGGAAGAACAATCAAGGTCCATTTTTGAAAGTTATGAGAAAACACGCATTTTAAGCACCTGAATTTTAATTTATTTTTAGCCCTTTCGCACATTAACATCCAATGCCTAAATGCCAAAAAGGAATTGAAATACGTGTTTTCTCATAACTTTCAAAAATGGCCTTTGGTTGCGCTTACCCTGTACTATTCATATATATAAAAAATATTTGAAGGTAATGAACTACATATTTTTTTTCAGGCAATCCTCTGGAGGTGGAGTGTGATCTGAGGGATATTGAAATAACATGCATTGATAATAAAGAAAGTGTAAGTAGGAACCAGAATGACAATTTTGTTATACCTTTTTGATGGTTCTTACTCTTTCTCTCGACACCTGCTTTGCTATCATTTACTATGCAGCTGAATAGCCGAAGAATGTAGTATCTAAGAGGGCTCACTGTTTGATAGTAATCAAGTAATTTTTAATTGTAGAAATCTATGTAACGCCTAGATAATAATCCTGAATATGTTTCATAAACGTTTCATTTGATTTTAACCCAACTAAGACGAGAACTTTAAAATGTACATACACTAAACGCCTAAAGTGTAAACAATGATAAGTTAACTAAGCACCTTAGTTACAGAACTCGCAATTTCAACGAAACAATAAAATAAACTTTCGCTTTAGGACTGTATTCTGTGTCAGATATAGTAAACCTCTGGAGGAACACCTATCTATCTTGATATTACTTTATAACGCTGTCTGCTCACAAGAAAGTGTAATTCTCCACAACGGTCTCTTTTCGCCCCGCTTTCTAACACCTATGGAATACAATCTACCTGTGGAGGCTATCGTTTTATATTGTTACGTGTGCATCTTTTACATTGATTGCTATATCAGGAACTTCTGGACTGAATAGAAACAGACGTCTTTTAATACTGAGCTACTATTCTACTTTCCATTTGAATTTTATTGATATCTTTAGGCATCTAAGGCTCAGGCTGGGATAGGGGTGGGGGAAGGGTTTTGATAGGTGTCTTCCAGGGCCTATGTTGAAGGTGCTGTCCCGGAATTTGCCTGGTGTGACTGAGGAAATAAGTCTGGAAAAACCTCCGTTAGGATGGTTGGCCGCTGGGATCGTACCCAGGACCTCCCGAATGCTACACCAACGCAATACCACTCAGCTACGGCGGATCAGTTCTACCTTCCATGACATCATTTTTACATGTTTTGAATGCTTCTAAATATTTGAACTTTTTATTATTTTCGCCATGATGTCATGCTTAATATCTCTTTTTTCTTCTTTTATGGTGTTTCGGCTTGTTATAGTATAAGATGTTTCCTCTACTCTCCTCGCAAAATTCTACTAGCATATCAGTGTTACTTTGTAGTACCTTTTCTTCCATCCACGTATAAGCACGACTAGTTCAGACCTCTCAAAATTAGTCTATTTTTGCCTTCATTTCTTTTCAGAATCGCATATTCTAATGAAAATTTGGTGAGTAGAAGAGACAAATTATCAATTTCGTTTCATTGCTAATCTCGAAATTATATGACATATTATTATTATTAGCTACATGTACTTCGCTTATGGGTTTATTGAAACATACCCTTCCTAGCTGAAGAAGGTTTTTCAGAATTCTAAACTGCACTAGGATAACATATAATGCACATCTTTCAATAAAATCATGTGGTTTCTTAAAATCAATGAACACGTATTGAGCTATCAGATGTAGCATTCTCGTTTGTCGTGCAGGATTTTCTTAAGACAAAAATCGGGACCTATAAAAGTATGTCTCTAATGCTTAAAAGTAATGCGCTGGAAGTAACAAGATCTATTACTGTAATAGTAATAGTCTCTTTTAATCAACGGAAGTTATTACTGAGGATTTCCATTATTTTCGAATCTACTACTTTCAGCATCCATGGCCGGTGATATTCTTCTTGCCTTAATTGTTTGACAACGGTGCAGTCAATTACTGGTGTTTTTAAATGTTTAAATTACTTTATTCTTATTTCGATACCGGTATCCTTAGGTTAGGGTATCCACGTTTCTGTCCTGTAAATATCAAATTCTTCTCGTTAGTCACCAATGTGTTCGTTAAGAAGGTTTTGAACTTAACTTTCCTACAAGTTGAAAATATTACTTAGATCCTCTAGAAGACCTCCAATTTCGTATGAATTTATCCATAACCTCGGTTGGTAACCTTTTCTTAACGAGGGTACATCTTCGTACAGATCTCTAAAATGATTTCTCTTACCATATTCTTCTCTCTCCTAAATTTACTTTGACGGAAAATTTCGCATTTTGTTTGGTACAAGTGGCGTTACGTTTCCTATTACTGTAGTGGTTTGCATTAATTTCTTCCTCAATGTTCTTGCGATCGCTGCTTTGTTTGTTTTCCTTCCTCATGAAGCAAAATATATTCGTCTTCAAACCCAGATTTGTTTTCTTCTCGCTCTACTCACCCACGTTTCGCATCACCGCGCCATTTATTGTGTCACGAACGTCTGTCATCTCTTCCTGACACGAATTCCATTACTAATATCATCTTTACTATTACTCAAGTCTCAAACGTTTCGAACATATTTGAGATCTCGAGTTGGCGTTTTTACGCTGGCGTATCTAATCGATTTACTTAAAATATCAATTGTTTTTGATCCTCTGGTTTTCCTGTTTGCTATGCATAACTTTTCCCTAATTTTTGTGATTACTGGACGACCATAGGTGTCGTCTTCCCCTCAGTTCTAAGTTTTAAAATCTATTATGTTAGGATGATTTTGTTTCTCTATTAATAAGTTATCCATCTGATTGAGTGTTTTGTTATCCGAGAGATTCATGTGGATTTATTTATCTCTTTGTGTTCATAGTACGTGCTATTTACTATTAGGTTTCTCGGAAATACAAAACTTATCAATTTACAGTCATAGTTGTTGGTCACGTCATTAAGATTCGACTTGCCAATATTTGATCTGAGAATTCGTTTCCTTACTCTCATTCCAGTTGAAATCCGCCAACACCGTTTTCCTGTTAGATGTCATTACTCGGTCAAACAAAATTTAGTACTCATGGTAACCTTTATGATTGTCATGTAGTTCCCCGGTAGGAGCTTGCATATATATTAAAAGTGATGCACCATCCACCTCGTACCCCAACGTCTTTTGTTTCCGAACCCTGTATTCAGAGGTGTTGTACTTTTTTGAAGATTTTTTTTCGAAAATTGACTACCTGAGCTAAGTAAAAAGAATGCCATGTTGAATACCACCTTGTCTTCCGACTGAACACCTTGTATACCCACCATGCAAGTTCCGTTCTTTTCAGTCGTGGAAAAGAGAAACTAGTTTCTTCTTAGTTTTGTGGAACATGACAATGTACGCAAGTGTTTGGAATTGTATGCAAGTAACGGTACTTTTGTTTTTCATACAATCAAAACCAATCATAGTTTCTCTCCAATTATAAACTCCTTCTGCACAGACGATCATATTAAACTGGAATTTTACCTTCGAGCATATATTATACTTAAGTGTTCACATTGATAAGAAAATATTACAAATTACATGAACATCGAAGTACTTCAACAAATCCATCTTTCAACTATTACGTGAAGTACTATTACGCGCCTACCTAGCATGATGAAAACGGAGCAGAAACATCTCAATAATATCAGTGTTTATTATTTATTACAGTAATATATTCCAAGCTGCATTGGTTAGTTAAAAATTTTCGTTGAAACTTTAACGTATTTCCTTAATATGTATTACATCACATTGTGTAAAGTATTTACTTAATATAGTTTTCCCCTATTAAACATAATCGTAAAGTGTCCCGGAGTTTACTTTCTAAATATAGCAACCCTAAGTACAGGAACTTCCTTAAAGCTTTTTAATGCGGACAATCACCCAGAGAAGAACTTTAAGGGACATCAAAATGGTAAAAGTATCATACATATATTAAAAGTTGGTATTATTGTTCTTTCATATCCAATGTGAATTTGAGCACACTTATGTCAATAAACATCAATTTAGGCGATTTTATACATTGTATCTTACAAAAAATAAAAGAGTTCATGGTTTACACGAGCACTTGAGCTTTTCGTGTCTGACACCCTGGACCCACTTGCATGGGTCTGTATATCCGCTACTCATAATGTTTATTTCTTATATTACTGTTTTGAAATCAAATAAATTTTATTGTGTATATGTAGGAAACACTGAATACACTAAACTTGCCAATTAGAGATCAAATGTTGAAATCTGATGGTTTGGTCACCCTCTACGGTGCTATGAAGAAATGCTTGATAATTCTCATGACAAAACGAAAGGCGAGGTTTCATCTCGTATGGATCATTGTTGTATTTTGTTGTACATTTTGTGGGATATAGCTCTCCGTGCAAACACATACATTTGCTATGTTTTGAAATTTTGTGTGTGTGGAGGGGGGACTTCGGGATCACCGAGTCAAGTCGAGTTCCATTTATAAAAGCGGTAACCCACTCCTTATCTGACTCGATTGACCAGATGACTAGGTGAACCCTTTTAGCTGTTCCATAGCATTTCCCAAGCTGAATAATGCTTTTCTGAGACTTCAACTAAATATTTTCTCCCAACAACGTTCCACATATTTAGCATTTTTGTTGGAACAGCCACTTTCAGTTGCTTGTTGTCTATGGTGTGTGGGCGTCCTTTACGATGTGTATTTTATCGACATCTTTCATTGTGTTAAACAACCTCATTTAGTATGTCCATCACTACCGACTGACTGGGATAATTTTCTTCAGACTTCAATAGCGTTCATTCCCACTTCAAACTCATACAGTACATAGCTCCGTATAACGTTATCACGAGTTGCCATATTTGACATCTCACTGACGTAACAGTTTAACTGTGGCCACCAGTATCATCCAGCTACAAGAGGAGACACATAAAAACATATTATCTTCCTCCTATGTATCTCACCTCTGAACGAACCTCATTAGGGAAAGCAGCCACATCAAAATCTGATAGAACATTTTTGGTTGCCTTTATACACATTTTGGTATACATTGATATAATTCATTATAAGAAATGCAGATCTTCTTTGTGAGATCAGTTTAGGATGTCTTCAAAAATATGAACTCATAGCATTTCTTTAAAAAACAATCATGTATCACAAATAAATTTTCAAAAGTTAAAGAACTTATATGTAATAAACCCTTATCTAAGGACTGAAGGACTTGGAAACAGGTGAGTACACCTGACATTGAGAAACAAGAATGGTTCGAGTTCATTTCATAAATGACACGAAATATATGAAAAACGATGGAACTGTTTTTATTTTTCAGTACCAATTGCATACACCAAACAAAGCTTCCCTCTTACGCCTTCAAGCGGGGTTTTGTCACGGTTGAGTCTGTTGGTTCAAATGAAACCTGAGGGAAACATTCATATTAAACATAAACAACAAAACGTTCTTATATTCTAAAAACAACAATTTATTAGACAAAGGCTTGCGAATTAAATTCCAGTTGACATAACATCTTCGTAGGCTCGAAGTAGGCAACGGTAAATGAAGAAGGAAGGAATACAATGTTTCAGGGAACTCAAATAATATCTCAAATTATTAGTTTCCCCTCCTCATCGATCCATAAAGACGGTCGATCTAACCAATAAATGTACATTGTACACTACATTATAAAAGTTGAAATTCGATATATAATTCAATTGCACAAAAAACACAAGAACTCTCGAATTATGAATATTTGGATACATAATCGAAACGTTTTTATTTCGTCCCTTGTCTTATATTGGTCAAACCGAAAGCAACGATAAGTAATGTACCAATGTTTATTTAAGTGGTCAATGTTCTACCAGAAGACCGTCAATAAAATTATATCGAAACTCACCCTGAAGGTTTCTTACAATAAGAAAAAAATAAGCGTATGGACGGTAAGTTTTCCAAAGAGAATCTGTGTCCTATAAAGAGGTTAATGTGTAAGAAATTTTAACTGCAAGGTACCGAGACAAGAGCTGGAATCTTGGTCGAAGTGTACAAAACGTGTATCTTTTATTATGCAATCAACATAAGTCACTTCTGCTTCATTTTCGTCTTCGAATGAAACACTGCCTATTTGCAGTGACACCTTCCACACCGCTCCTTGGAAGGGACGTATTTAGGGGGTATGGAGCCTCTGAAATTCAGATTGTTTTGTAAATTCATATAATTTTCCTATTTTACAAAACGAAATAATGTCGGGGTTAACGTCTCCTTAATACATCCCTGGCGAGGAGTGCCCCAACGCTGAAGATGACGTTGCAAATAGGTAGTTTATCATTCCAGGACAAAAGTGAAGCAGAAGTGACTTTTTGTACGCTTCGACCAATATTTCAGCTCCTATCTCTTATATTGTAGATGGGCAGCAAAGTTTTTGTTAATGTATATTACCTTCTTACATTGTGTAGATTCTCCTTGGAAAATTTTAAGGTAGGTTTCTTATATGATCCCATTGACGGTCGCCTTCTAAACAAATAATATTGTTTTAATTTTTCTTATTTAGACCTTGAAAGCCGACATATATATGGCTTTTACCTGGACAGATAGCCGCATCAACATGACCCACATTAATGATACTTCGTTTGTTACCGCTTTGAGCCCAGGTTATTCAAAAAGTCTCTGGATTCCGCGCATCAGAATAAGTCATATGAAAGAGCTGAGAACAGACAGAGGTATAATGCAGACCAGTATCATCTCGTTGTTCTATGGACAACGGGTAAGGTACATTATAAGGTATGTGAGAGAAGTGTATAATTTATGTAGACGATTCACACTATGAACTCAAAAAGCGCTGATAAGTGTGTGAGAAATTATGTAAGACCAAAGCAACCCCACTGAACTTATTATCTTGGTTTGATGGGCATTCTTTTACGATTTTGTTCTAAGTCACCTGGAATAGGAAATTAATTGAGAAGGTTATAAAATGGTAGAGGGAGAGATGCGATTATAATGGAAAGGAACTCATCTTTGATTTTTTTTAGCGCATACCTTAAAGTATAACTAATCCCGGTTTCCTCTTCTCGGTCCAGACTTCTTTGCAGGTTTCATTAGTCACTGTAATTTCGAATGTGGTTTCAGAATTGGTAGGGAGCAAAATTATTACGAACATGTATATGTTCAATGATATAGAAACAATTTGAAATATTGAACTTAGTTAGCAATGTCAATTATTATTTTTTAAAAAAATTGGTTGCCAAAACGGGAAATTTAGCCGCGTGCAGCGCCTAGAGTACCCTTCTGAGCACTAGGCGGTAGCCGCAGTATTATTATAATTCAGGATTTATCATATGCGTGTGCAAAAGGCAAGATCCTAACCTAACCAATGGTAACTAATTTTATTAAATTTCCAATTCCATATAATACATAAAAAAGAAAAAGTTACTTTTCCTTTTAAAAAATATATAAAAATATCCACGCCAGGGTTTGAACGTAGGTCTCCGGATCAGCTGTCCGAAATGTTAACCATTAAGCTAAACTGGTAGTCAAACTTGTCAATGTTTTTTATGGTTCAAGTAGTATTACACCTACCTGAAAGTAGGCCACACCTAGGATTAATACTGGAGCTACCGTCTTCCCTATGACCTGTCCGAGTACTTAGATGCTTTACAAATCACAATCACTGAAAGCAACACATGGAATAGTCGCTTAGTAGCTTTCACCTCCATTGCACGTGAAAGAATTTTATAGTGTCTACGATGCTCATATTTTATAATGCTCTTATTGTTGCTTGAAACGTGTGCCTGAGGTTTTCTAACTTTTCCACGCGCTAAAACAAATAAAGGAAAATCATTAAATAAAAGTAAATAGGCTCCCCTTGACAATTTTATTCACAATTCTAAATTGTTAATCCATTCATTCTCACACTCAAGTTCAAATTTCAAAATCTTGAGAAACAAATTTGCTCAATTTAAATATATCTTATATCCAACAAAATCTATATCAACTACACTAGAAAGCGAAATCATATTCTAAGGTTCAACAAACAAAGTTATTTCAAAAATATTAACGCCGTACTAATTTTCAACAAACTCAAAGAATCGAACACCTTCCTATATATTAAGTAAAGTGAGTTTAGATTCCAGTCTATGCATCAAAACTGATTAACTTTACAAATAATCCAACCCACTAAAGTATTTCATAGACAACTGAAAATCCTTTAAGCGAAAATTTAAAAGAGGGTGGAGGAGAAAATTTTACAAAATTTAACCTTTTCTTCTGAATGAATATGGATTTTCAAACAACGCTCACTCTGATTAATTATTCAACAAATCTGTATGTATTAAGCTTATTATACTCTCTCAACAAAATTCCAAACTATATTTACAATACGTTTTAAGCCCACCTAACACACTGACGTTTCAAAACAATTTTCATCACCAAAGCAAAAGTAAAAAAAATCCATTTGCAAAGCACAAATTATTTAAATACGTTTAATTAATAATTACAATTTAACAAAAACGTAATAAATAATTGAATCCAAAGATCCAATTAATTTTCTAACAATTTTTTTAATTAATACTCCAGGTATTTTACCTCTACTCTTTTAAGCAAGCCTTAAATGGGTTTCGGCAAACTTAAATTTACAATCTGCAATATAAATTATTTTAATTGACCAAGAATCACCTTCCTTATCCTACTGTATCAACGACAAATCAAACCACATTCATTAATCTCAAAGTAGCACGCAGATTCGAACCCGATCCACTAAATTCTGCAAACATCTAATTTGTCCTTCTTGAAACAAAATGACCTCATTCAGATTCCGTTTCAATAGTCTTGACCACCTTTTTATCAAATGAACATGAAAACTAACCTAACCTAGCAGACAATATCTCACCGGAACAGTACATCTACGCTCGACGAAACTCATCATAAACTTTCACACCGATTTAGGGAAATTACAAGTACACTCACACCATTTACTATTTCATTCTCACTTTAAAAAGCAAATACAAAAAACTTCCAAATCAAAAGTAACCCAAACCAAAGTTAAAAAAGCACACGTCTGGGAGATATTCAGAAAAAAGACAATAACTTCCCACTAATAGCAATCCAAAAAACCTCTGTATAATTTTATCCACCAATAGAATACTCATGTCGAATCCGAACAATTTTCACAATCCCTAAGCTGCACAAAGCAAAATCGAACAAGTTCCTTTTTTATTACAATTTTTACCGCGAAATTCAACGCCAAACTGAACAAGTACCTCGACCATTACTAGATGAACAACTAGAAACAACATAATTCAAAATACATTTAACCTTAAGCGAAGAACCATTACACACGATCATACGAAATGTTCAACATGCTAACCACGTAAACAACCGCCAAAGAGAACCATAATTTTCAAAGATCTCAGAATTCTAGACTAATTACAATTATAAAACAGATGGCGCTTGCTCGATTATTTAATTGCACTTAATTAGAGAAATCAACCGACCATGTATCCGGCACGAAAGTAAAGTATACCCAAAACTACCTTAATTTATTTTTCAAATTTAAAAAATCTATTTTTCATCCTCAAAGTTTTACTTTAGACAGTTTAACTCATTACATTACGTTAAAAATAAGAAACCAAACGAACGCAGCTTATATTCCTACACGACTTTATATTACAAGCTTTTATGAACCTTACGAGCGATTATTACATTATAGAAACGAGAACTTACCATATTTACGTTCTGTTGTTTAGTTTCCTTTAAATTAATATTGTTATGTAGATTATTATTATCCTCAAGAATTTATCCAAATTTTAGCAGATAATTCTTACAATCTTATTTACCAAGTATTAGTGCTTACTGTTTCGTAAATTCACGTATTTCTTCGCAGATGCCATGAATACAAATCTTCTTCAACTTAACTCGATTAGATTAACTACCACTGTAATATTCTTAGACTGGAAACTTCCTCGTTTTACTTAAACTATGTTAAACCAAACCCAGCTAAACTAAATTAAAATTATCTTGACACAATCGACATATTCTATCGAGGTAAAATTGAGACCCAAGTCATGTTATCTCCGCCATTTCTTCTACACCTGTGATCAGGGAACCCGTTTCTTCTATGAACCTGACCAGTGGCGCTGCAATCACTTCAGGGTAGCCAAAAACAGTCCAATTTTTTTTTTATCGAAACCGTGAATAATACTTTCCAACCTTTTTGACATCAAAATTAATAACACACTATTGTAGCAACAAATTTGTATATATGAGGCGCTACATGCTGAAGGACTGATTATAGTCAAAACTTCGATTAAGGCATTTCAAAAGAAGAGGAACAAAGTCATAAATTAGCAGATTAGAGTTATCAATTGTTCACTTTTTAGAAAATAAATTTCCAGTTCATAGCTATCAACATACACTGGTTGCCCGAAGAAGCCTTAAAACTTGCATGAAACATAATTCCACTTTTATGAAAATACATAACAAAGGAAACATAACATTTCTGTTTTGGTTGTTCTATTTTCACACTAAATACACCTTTTAAGGCGAATTTGACATCATGAAGAACTAAATAACAAATTACTTCACATTTGCAGATAATGCTAATAGAATAACAGTAACCAAATAATGACTCTGTAATGGATTGAAATGTTACGGCACGAAAATATTAGTTGCAATATTTTGTTTGAACCTGTCTGTTATGAGGTTTAATTGTATTAGTGCTTTTCTTTGATAGAGAATAATCTACATAGCAGTTTCATTTCTTTAAATATATTATGTTCTTTCTTTCTAGGGGGATTCTAGTTGTGAAGTGTGACTTTGACTTTAGTATGTATCCCATTGACATTCAACTGTGCAACATTGATATTGAGATGGGTAAGTTGGTGCTTTTGATTATGGATACAAATGAGGCAGAAACATAGTTTTTGCTCTGCGTGGCTTGAATTTTGTAATAAGCATGTAAGATATAACGTATACATAATTTAAAGTTTGAATCTGATAATAACTAAAGTACTATAGCTCTTATTCCTTTCTGGAAAATCATTAAATCACACACATTTGCTTTTAAATTTTCTAATAGTCACACCGTTGTCAGATTAGACTAAATTTCCAGTTAATGGCAATACGATTAAAACAGAAAGGAAGGGTAGGGACAGATCTATTTTGTCCACAGTTGAAACCTTTTAGATATCGCTGGTAAATATGGAACAAAATCCGCACGGGAAATATAATTTATTCCGCATCATATACAAAAAGGGTAAATTTTTTTTAAATATGAAACGAACGTTTGCAAATATTAGCATTGAAACGAACAATACCCCAACAGAGTAGATAATACTAATGTTATTCGAATATCAGTTTGTGATTCGGTATCAACAAATAGAAAATGAAGAAAACACATATACCAAAACTACCTACACATTTCCGTTACTTATATAAGTCCCAACCTTACGTACCTTTTATACCATAAAACTAGTATTAGCAAATTATATTACCGGAACGTAGCTATCAGAATTATTCCATCATACCGGACCAGATTTTTCTATCATCCATAAGGTAGACAATGACAACTCTATCTACATAATGACAATTCGATAGAATATCGAAAACAGTTTACGCAATTTGCAGAAATTCATAATAGAAATGGAGAAACCCTAAAACGTTGTTATTAATAGAAACATTTGGTCTACTTTGATGACTTAGGATCAGTTCTACAATCGACGGCTAAGCTTCAAGTCAGGGCTAAGTTGAGAACAACTTTCATTTTGCGTACTCTCATTGGCCAAAATCAGACTAGGCCTCAACTTACCGCTGACTAGAAGTTTAGCCGTCGATTGTAGAACTGACTCTCAAACGAGTTCAACAGTCACAGTTGAATGTTGTTCTTGTGCCCTCTCGTCATAGACATTTTTACAGCGATAGTTATTCATTGTTAGTTGTATCAAGTGTACAATGATAATGTTCTGAGTGATTTTTCTGTGACGAATTGGTGCATTTGCCTCAGGGAATGTTGCTTTGCAACACACTTCCTACATCGTTTGTGGAGGATGTTTTACGAAAGTGGTTTCACAAGCCTACAAGAAATTTCATGTAGATAACTTATGCGTATAATATGTTCTCTGTTTTTCAATTATTTCAGTCGCTATTGAAATGTGCCTTTTGGGATAGATTCGCCTCTAGTAATTTAAAAATATTTGATGAAAGAGTAATTAAGATATTTCCCAGTTATTAAATTGCTATATTAAAACACTCCTTTCTAATTTCAGATGCTACAAAAAGAGAACTCATAAACTTAAAATGGGATACAAGAAGTAGAGTAAAGAGAAAGATTCTTCATTTGCCTCTTTATGAAGCGCTGGTATGCGCAGATCCAAACGTAATACTAAGGAAGACTGCAAATGGTAATTTGTATTGTTATGATCCTCATATTTGCTATTTAATTGCGAAAATGAGAAAAGATCTAAATGACGCTTGAACTGAAAAGACGTAACTTCTGCCTCACACTGATTAGATGTTTGTTACGTTTTATGGTTTGATAGTTAAAATAAAAGTTTTCCGAACTTATTTTATTTAGAATGTGAGCGGAAGAATGATAAAAGGTATAAATACGGGACGTATTAGATTAAAAGCTGAAAGACTACATAGAAAAGCTAAGAATGACGCACGTCGACTACACCACGTGATAGCAAAATTAACAGAAATCAAAACAGTTATATTTAAGATGGTTGAAAGAGCCCTATTTTTATTTCTAAGTCTATTTTAAGTTCGAAACATCACATTTGTGCATTTCGTATACGTAAAATGATATAAATGAAGCCAATTGCAATTCTGAAGGAGGAAACTAATTGCTTGGATCCTCTCGGCTAGTTTTATCGGAAACAAGGCTGCCCTTCTTTATTGTAGAATTATTTTACTGAGTTTTCTCTAGACTTATGAATTCAGACAAATAATTCTTCCTAAACCTTACTCTCAAACGACATAATTTGTCCTATGGATAGTGTCTCTTAATATATATATATTCCCCAAATGCTTGTTTGGCTCTAATGTTACCGCTTTGAGACTTAAGCTAACGTTATTCCCCACTCGAATCACTAAAAATAAATTTGGTCGCAATGCTAAGTGCATACTTAGTGCTTCTCCGTTCCCCAATCGCCAACATAAGTGCTAAATTAGCGTAGCACCTGGAGACAATAACAACTATTGGACAAATTCTCGCCAATATTAATTTACGAATTTGATCCTCAGCTTAGAGAAAAAGGGACAATATTTTTGCTGGTATTTTGTCCATTAATAGTGTCTCTTATTCCACAATACCTAACGTTAGTGCTTCGTTACTGTATTCGATATACGCATAATCATGTTTGGGAAGTTCATGCTATCGGTACCTGAAAGCCCTGAACAACAAAATGGTATTAGTGTTTAGAGCACTATTAGTGGTTATAAACTTCGAAACACCAAAGATAGTCTTTCATCACTGTAAACAAATATAATATCTAACATCTTTGGTAAACCAAGTTCACGTTGAATTTTATCCAAGATATTTCAAACTCTGTGATGCATGAATGACGAAATCAAAGATTCAAAGTGCTTCTCTGTGAACTGAACTCAAATCTATTAAACTCTCTAGCAACTTTCGCTCAAGCCAATGGATGTTGATGGGAAAATTATTGGAGTGGAGAAAATATATAAGATACGGGAGAACCCCAAGGAAACCCCTCACACAAAGATTGTGACAATTTACAAGCCTAAGTAGACCTATCTTAGTGTCACGACTACCACCAATTCTAGTAATTCATTAGTGTTGAGGCGCAAGAAACAAAGCTCTACTATACCAACCTGGTTCACATTAGTACATTTTGTACTATATTTCCCATAGCCTCATTCTGTTTGCCCACGTATCCATAACCTCCCTCAGCATCACATTATTACATCAATGTTATACGTTCAATATCAGATGTTTATTCACCTTCCGGCTCAACTCTTAATCCTACACTCTTCAATTTGTGGTTACGCACATTCACATTAAGTTTCAGTTTCCAACTTTGTCCCCACGTCACTCGCTTTTCATTTCAATCTCCCGATCGCCATCAACCAACAAAATATAATAACACCATTATCACGTTATTCACTTCTTTCTCAGCATCACGTGTTCAGATTGTTCTCATTTACGCTCATCACCATGTTTCCACTTTGCTGTCATTCATCGCTACCATCACGCTGAATCGCCTTCACATTTACTCTTGGCCTTCGCTCTTTTCAGTCTCAGCTTAGCTTCTTATTCTTACGTCCTTACTTTATAATTTTATTTTGTACATCATCCTCAGGGCTTCGTCTGCCCTAAACATTTGTACATTTGTATTCTCACCACTTCAGCTAGACCTCACGCTTTAGTTTCCCACTAATTCACATCTTTACTTCGCTCTCATCTTCATTTATCCGTACACTTCTATTTCAACATAATCTTTACGTCTTAACTTCACCTGGATTCTTCTTAAGTTCAGTAATCAACGTCTTTTTTTCCCGCTTCAAGTTTCAACTTAACTTGATAAAGATAAGATAAAGATAAAATGAATTTGATGGGAGGTAACAGCACTATGGCTTACGCCCATCCCGATACGGGTGAAGCCCTTTATCTTGGTCATGCCAAAACTTAGTTGTTTATTAATTAAAATAATAAATGCTGAAGATGTTCACAAACAGCCTACTGGTGTAAATGGCCAGTATAACGATAAATACAAACGGAAGATGTATAGAGTCTTTCGTATAACAATTTAGAACGAGGAAGGCTGCAAATAACAGATAAAACAAAAATACACTATAAAGCTTAACACCTAATCAAATGAATAGATCGAAATCATATAACTCACTGCAAAGCAATCACCGTTTAAGTTTATATATCAGTTTCCCTTTCCTTCCCACGGGATTAAAATCAATATCCATCAGGTTGTTCTCAATGATGTCTGAGGTCAAAGATGACCTTGGTTCATCGATAGTATGTGCAGACTCTTCCTGGAGCTAATTGAGTAGCCAAAACGTTTGTCAGAGTCTTAATGCTTGTAGCGAGAAGATATTTAGAGGCGTAATTTGGACTAAAGGTAGTCTTAACCCGTGGAGTTCTGGAAAGACGCACAGGCGTCTTTTGTCCCTGAATCTGCGTCGGCATATTGCGACGAGTCTCTCATCCTTTGGGAGGCTTCGGGGGGTCTACTGGCACATCAGACTATGTTTCTGTTTACATAGTAACTGTCTGGATACCAACCGAGACAGTTTTAACTGGTATTTTGGCTGCAAGTTGTGAAAACGCACCAGATAGAAGGGTGCGCTGAGACTCTCTTAATCTACGTTTAGCATGACCAGCAGATAGTTTCTCTAATACTATCAGCTCTCGAATTCGTTTCTCCTCCTGAAAAATAGGACAGTCACGCAACCAGGCCGTGTGCTTACCCTTGCAATTCAGACACTGAGATTCCAGTGACTTACAAGGATCCGCACCATGGCTACTGGTTCAGCAAATTGCACATACAGCAGAGGTCACGTTACATGACATGCTGGTATGTCCATAGTGCTGGCATTTAAAACAGCGGAGCGGACTTGGTATATAAGGACGGACAAGCAAGCGATAGAAAGCTGCTTTCACATCCTTAGAAATCTGTGGCATGGCAAATGTCAAAATTAATGATCCCGTGGGTTGGAGTTGGCCAGCCTTTCTGCTGTTGATGCGTTTAACATTCACTACGCCTTGACTGGCGAGTTCTCTTTTAATCTCCTCTTCAGGAACATCTTGAAGATCCCAACAAGTTATTACACCCTGTGTAAAATTTAATTTGCCGGTGTGGTTCAACTTTAAATTCAAGAGTTCCAATTCATGTCATATTCAAGAGAATATTTGTGTGTTTGCCGGTAGATGTCTCCACTAATAATATGTTGTTACGAAGGTTTTTAACATGCTCAAGCTCACCTGCAATGTAATTAAATTGTCTTCGTATAACGAAAGTGGATAACCACTTCAAACCACCTGGATTGTCTGCTTCATTCTATTTATCTTAATACAAGATCTCGTGTGATAGTCGGTACGATACTTGTCTGTTTCTCTACTTCTATTTGCTCTTTCTTGTCCTTGGTGGATTCATTAGCTGTATGCGCCTTCATACTTGCGTCAGTGACTTTCTCTTTATTCTGTCTCTTCTGTTTCTTGCTCTCTTTCTGCGAAGGCGACTGGTTTTTAGGATGTGGTGAAGCCATGGTGAATGAAAGCCATAAATGCCCACACTTCTCCATCTTCGTTCTGAGAAGACAACGAGGCTGTCGGGTTCTACCCTCATCACCCTTGTCAGCAAGCTGGAAATTGAGGTGAAGTCAAATGGGTTGGCGTCGAAATCACATGCACTCCCGACTGATGGATACTTGGGACACATACTCTCCCAGGCTGGCGAGACCAATAGTCCGAAGAGCTCCGCAATGGCACACTTCCCAGCCTCAACGAGCTAGAGCATTCAAATTCTGCCCTTTAAGCGCTAGGCGATTTCTAATGGTTCCACCTCCTTTTCCCTGGGCCAGTGTAAAAGCAAATACATCCTGTCACATACTAGAGCATCTAATTCTCACTTCTTAACTATAAACGTTCTGATTTTTTTTCGCTTTGTCCCTCACCCTCTCGTTTCAGTTCGCCTTTCTCCTAACTCAACTTGCACTTTGAATTTTTGAAGACCATAAATTTTTCTTTCTTCTATACTAATGTGGCACTAAATTTGTTATTTTTAAGGTTAGAAAGTACAAACATATTTTAGCTACTGCTTCAAGCGGATATGTCTCTGGCACGACCGAGATGTTAATGAGTCTGTTTTCTGTCCGCATGGCCAAGAGTTAAAATCCAGACGGAGTGTATTGAACCGAATTTGAACCCCAGATTAACAAAAGCCTTATATCCAGTCCTCAGAATTACACCAAATGGTTTAAGAGGTTAATAAAAATTGAAGCATAAGCGCGAACAAACGTCTATATTACGTTTTTGTGTAAGTAAAATTATTTAGAAAGAAAGGTCTCTGAAATATCGCACTTTTTCTGAGCACTTAATAAAAATGGATTCTGTATTCAGAAATTTGTGGAGGAAGGTGCACTACGAAACCGTGGAACAAAAGTCAATGTTATATCGCTTCTCGTGAGTGAGTGCGTGCTTAATCACTGTGTTGGATTTTTGGAACAAAAGTATAAGTTACATCTTACCGCGTGACACTGCAATGCGGACAAGATTCAACTTTCTAGCCTTTTTACTTAATACACGCTATATATTTGTTGGGTATACGTCTCAATTCACTCACTCAAGTGAATACAATTGACGTTCAATCATATAGGTTGGCCAATGTGAAATCTTATATCACACTCACTTATCTGCATCCTCATCGTATCAATGTAACCCTCTCTCATAGCAAAGGAAGAAGGATGACTTAAACCTGACCTAACAATTGAAACCAGCATAACTATGTACAAGGGAACGGGAGTTGAGGATTACAGCTGTTGTAGGCTGATGTTTTACATTAAGTTTGTGTTTGGAACTTGAGGCTCATGTTGTTTTTAAACAAACTTATAATATGTGGATAAGTGTAAAAACGGAGTTGAAATATAAGGCGAGGACGAACGAGGACGTGGGGAAGTTCGAACGTGACGATTATAGCAAAGTATGGAGGTGAGTTGGGCTGATGGTGTACTCAAAGTTGAAAGGTAAGGTTGAGGGTGTCTGATGGTGACCGCAAAGTTGAAACTTGATCGTGAGGTAGAGTGATGTTGTATTTAAGGCATTAGAGCTATGCTGGAACAAAGGATCAGTAATGAAAGGGCGAAATGAAGATATAAGCGTGTAGTGGGTGAGGCTGAAAATAATGTTTAGACTTGAAGATTAAGCTGACGTATTACAATCATAAATTAAAGTTGCTAAGGCAAGGGAAAATGAGATCGAAGTAAATTAGATTCGATTATATTAGGATAAGTGCACGGTGATAAGGTAAGGTTAAAATTGGGCTTACGGAAAAGGAAACACATGAGGGTAAGAGCAAATATGAAGGTGATTTTAAAATATCAGTTTCAGGGAGAGTGAAAGCAGATTAGTCGTGTTAGAGAAGGAAACTCATTAAGATTGGAAAGTGAGTGTGACGATAAAAGTTAAGTTACAAATAAAGTGGCAATTAAATGTGAAGGTGAGAGTAAAAACATGGGATGAGAATAATGCTCAATGTAAGACATGAAATGGGGGTAAATTAAAAACTACAGTGTAATTGAGATTCAAGGCGTGTTCAGTACATGTTGGTAAATAGGGGAAGGTAAGACAGACAAGCTAATGTAACAGAATGATACGGAGTTGTGGATAAGTAAGAGTAAGATAAAAGTGAAAACTTACGGTGAGAGTGTATGAGGATGGAAGAAAACTAAAGCGTCAAGTTGATTCAGAATTAGCTTGGAATGAGAACACATAAAATGTATAGCCGATATGTAGGGTAACGCATATTCTATCTACTAACTTCAAATGGCAACCGAAAGGCGGTGAGTTCTTATAATAACTTTCTAATGTTACGAAATAAAAGTACACGCACAGACATTCGGTGTATAATATGGAGAATTAAGACATCAGTGCACCTAGGAAATAACATGCTCTAAATATCCTTCTTTTGTTTCGATATATTTATTAAGAGTCGTTGCGGGAAGTCTTCCATGACGAGTCTCAACCCGTCTTCTGGATTAGAGCGTATTTGAGGCCTAGCGGCAGTCTTCCATCCGTCAATCGTCTGCAAACGATGTCTAAAGTCTCTCATCTTCAGATACACTCAAAGGAAGTAGTCCTAAGCTTCAAATTTGGGGAGCGGCATTGATGTCTCCGTGACGTAGCCTGTTTACATGGAAGCTTCCATCTGCACTAGGCAACGCCCACGTTATACGAATTGCATGACTTCCAACTCTCAACGGATGTAGGTATGCTGCGCATTCATACGTGCATTCTGACAGGATTTCCAACTCAGATTGGTATACAATCTGCGCCACCCTGAGTACCTCTAAAGCAAGAAAATAACAATATAAATAAATCAGCAGATAATTGTTATGTACACTGTTGACTGATAAATGTTCAACAAGAGTAAACAGGTGCCAGGAGGAATGAAATAAAGATACACAGTGACATGACTAGCAGCGCAGAGTAGCCTCTCACCTCCACCAGCTAACTTCCTCTGGTTACTCTAATCGTGGGAAAGACAGAGTACTATAGTTACGTAGGGGAAGTCGTTTTATCCATGCTGATGTCTAAGGACTGATACAGAACGCCTTATTATCGAATTCTGTAATATTTAGACTGTACGTGTCCGTGACAGTTGTTAGTGTGGAACGAGACGCGGCCACAGTGGCGCTAATATGATCTCGGTGAATTTAGAAAGGAGTGACGTAAAGGATCCCAACAAGATAATCACAGCACTTACCGGACACTATGTAAACTTGACTAATACGGATCTCACAGCGAGGTCATAAACACTCCAGCAGATATTGGTATAGGAAATACTGTCGGTTGCATAGCGACCAATCTGTACATTGTAGAAGTATTGTTATACGTCTTACGCAGCATCAGGGTATTTTCCAAGGCGCGCATAGATTTGACTACTTACAATGCACACAAAAGGTATATACAACTTCAATGGTCTATAGCACGTTATGTGGGAAGAAATGGCTAGCATGACTGGTTTTCCCCAGAATTCCGCTCCTCTAAGTACCAGAAGCATTATCTCATCCGTATCTGACAATATCGTGACGGAAGGTTTTCAAGTCCTGCATTATGCATCGCCACACAAATGCTGCATCTCGTGTTATTTTCTAAAGTTCTATTGATTCCTGGCAACGCCTATTAAATACTACCGGGATTTAATCTGTTAGCGTAACATCACTGAGGTGATAGCGCCGATTGCCCCGTAACTTCAGTTCCTGCATGAGACCATGCAGCATGCGACAATTTTTGATAGCACAGCAAGTGCCAATGCGTCCTTGGCTTGTGTGTTCATTTGATGTTTCTCCTATTCAACATGTCTCACGAATGGTCGAGCAACGTCTGGTATAGTAGCGTCTTCGGAGGTTGCATTTGAAAATCTTCAGGTTTTCATTTGCGTGAAACAGAAGCAAGGCTCGTCCTCTCTGTGTCTCACTGTGTAGCAATAGTTTTAAACGTCCAGACGTAAAGTGTAATAATTTTACCCTACTACCATAACGTATATGTACAATACGTACATTTGATGCTGATAGCAAATTTCTTTCCTAGTTTTTCAATTTCAATAGTCACCAGTGTATCAGTAAATGCAAGTCTCATTTCAAAAAGCAAACCATAAAACGTGCCGAGAACATAAACTGTGATAAATGGGTGAAAAACACACCTTTCTTTAGATATTATGTCTGCTTGAGATAATCGCAAAAAGATTCATCCTGTAGAGCGAATGGAGATTTTGCGCCTAAAGAATGTATCTTTACTTCGGTATCAATTCCCGAGTATCATTCTAAAATTTCCAGGGACTATATTCCTCTTAAGCGAAACCAAATCATCTGGTGAGAAATTTATAAAGAATGAGATTCACACAAACAGAGGAAAATTAAACCATAAGAAAAATCCTATTATCACTATCAGACTCTAGAAAAATGTCACCTTTTGGAACGATAATCTGAATTGTCTGAGAGTGAGACTTATGAGAAATAAATAGCTTGGTAAGAAAATAACAGATCTTTCAGCATTAATTTTATTCTTGCACCAGGCTATTGTAAAATATCTTTATCCTATATATTTCAGGACGAGTAACTATACCGATGTTGAGAATTTATGTCGTTCTTAAGAGGCGCATGAAGAGCTTTGTGATACAGATGTATATTCCTAGCAGCATGTTTGTCATATTGTCATGGGGAAGCTTTGTTGTTCCCCCTGACATCATTCCTGGAAGAATGTCTCTACTAGTGACTATTCTGTTGTCTTTGGTTACGATGGTTGTGGCTGGCAGGTAAGCATTAAACTTATAAATACTGGGAAATGGGTATATAAGAACTACCAGCTACCGGATCGATTGAATCTATGTACGTTTATTACAAAAAGTTGGGGTAATATGCCAGTTTGATGATACGTCATACTCGAAACTTTCCAATTCCAGCAAAGGAGAAACTGTGTTTGCAGGACACAGTTACACCAGGCACAGTTATTTGACACCAGGCACAGTATTATTCACTGATGTTATAAAGGTAAGGTTTCCGTGACTTCTAGACATTTTTCGTAATTACATCTAAAGAAAATCTACCCATGTGTCAGCACATGAACTTAATTCAATCGAAGGTAATGACCAACCACTTCAGTTCAATTTAAACCAGAAATTTCGCGTAAATAGCCTGGAGATCATTGACTATTATATTTTGAATGAGGTTCTCGAGTATTTTTTTCCAGTCACACTAGACAAATATCGGGATCATACCTACCAACTAGTACCTCATAACGTTCTTTCTCGCACATTATCCTAGCCTGAGCCTGAGATATTTAAAATGCAAAATAAATTCAGTTGATTATCAGGACCACCGAAAGAAAGTGGGAAGAAATAAAACATGTGAGGAATCACTATTATTTGATGGAGAGTGTCAGGACACACACCTGAAACTGAAGTACAGGTTTGGGCGGATCTCCTCGGGAACACTGGCTGTCAATACGGTGCTGGCTTTGATGACAGTCTGTACGCGAGCAGGCATACTTTTAACCAGCTGGTGGAATGTCTCCTGGGCAACAAATTCCTCACGGAGCGCCGAAGTGAGTAGATGTATGCATGTGGGTTGGTGTGGTATAGAACGAAGTTGGCATTCCAACATATTATTGACATATTCTATCACAATCAAATCAGGACTCTGATCAGTCCAATCCCTTTAGATGACGTTAACTAGCCATTCGCCACACAGGCCCGTCATTTAGGGGGGTGGGCAGGGAGGTGCAGTTGTCCTCCCTGGAATGTTGCTTGAAACTTTTTATTTCAAAATTCGCACGATAAAAACATGATGTGAGTCATGCACTGCGATTAAACAGATTCGATTTACTTATATGCCAATAAGTAGTTAAAAATAGTTTCATTCCAAACAACTACTCGCAAGAAAGAACACTAGTTTACAGAAAACATACAATAATAATCTATTTTGCTAATTCACACATTTCATTTTAATAAAGAATTTCCATTTGTCGGCCTTCATATCCATACTTTCTAGTTTTACACCTGTATTTGTGTTTAGTTTACCTCTGAAAGATTCTTCAAACGAGTGCAGGTACACATTAAAGAGCGAAATGTTTACTCTTTTTCTTTTCGAGGAGAAAGTATTTTCACAAAAAAAATATTTGAAGGGTACATGGAAAGAACGATCAAGATCCATTTTTGAAAGTTGTTAAAAAAGAAACGCATTTTAAGGTGTAAAAACTTGAATTTCCTGTTATTTTTGCCCTTAGGCATCTTTGCTTTAGATCGAACAAATGCCTAGACACCACAAATAATTTTAATTAAAGTTTTTACACTTAGAAAAGCGCATTTTCTTACAACTTTCAAAAATGGATCTTAATCGTTCTTTCCGTGTACCCTTCACTTAATTTCAATTGACAATATTGGCTTTTAACAAAACACTATTATTTTGATATAAAATGTGACCTTTTGAAATGGAATTATGATCCTTAACGACTGTAACTTATTTTTCCAAATAGAAACAAAAATTTATAATCCTTCACAATGGAACATAGGCTCTAGTCAAGTTTATCAGCCATTTTTTTTACCGTGAAGTGTGAGGTGAATCCTGTTTAGTTAAAAATGAAAACAGAAGACCTGATAACTTTCTCAATGACAACAATATTGCTAACGGACAGAGCTGTATGGCAATGCGAGAGGATTTGCGCGATAATGATACTGTCGGTCGGTACAAGAAGTTACCGGGCTATCAGCATAGTACCTAGATAAAAGGTCCTTTTCACTTCCTAAATAAACTGGGCTTTACTCAAGTAAATACTATTATAAATTAATAATAACATTTATCAGTAGATGTAGTTCAGATTATATCTATCAAATATACAAGAATTCCTTAAACAAAACAAGGTAATACAAGGAGATGTCAACACATCTCTTCGACTTCGGAATACTGGATCAAGGGTCAAACTAAAACTTAATTACGTATTTGAACATATTGAATGACAAAATTAAATTTAAGTAGCTTCATTTTCCAAAATCATACAAGTTTTAATTTATACACCAAATTACACATTTCTAGAGAGAGCAACATACCTTCAGATTTGAGGTGTTTTCTAATGTGTTGATATGTCGAATGAATTGCACTTCGTATTCAAAATTCGTATAGTCACTTAATACTGCACAAGTGGCTTAAGCATGTTTAAACCAAAATATAAAGTTCTGTAGTTTTTCTAAGTCCAAAATAGATTGTAGTTTTGAAGATAATTGTTCTATAAATCTTTACCTAGTAATTTTGCTAAAGCTTTCGGAATACTTAAAAACAATAGTTGATCACTGGTAATATTTATATAAGTTCATTTTCTGATTGAAAGAAGCACTGAGAACTTTCATACGGGATAAAATACAACTGTTCAAGGTGAAACTGTTTACAATATTTAAAAACACTTCTTAGAAAGGTTCTTGTGTTAATATTCACATCACTAATAGATTTTCAGATTGGCCCATGACACTTGTGAAAGAGACGAATACATGTGACAATTCTTATTTCTTGTGAACCAAGGTCGAAACATGGTTATCGGAAAGAGTTCCTTTCATAGGAAATTGTTCGTGAGAGTGTGAACGATCTCACTATCTTGTTGCTCTGTTTTTACATACTTAATTGTTATCTTGGAGCTGAAGATAATTTCAATGTTTAATCATGATCCATTACATATTAGACGTCGAGAAACAAATCTTAGAGACAACTTAATTTAAACGAAAATGTCTTACAACTAAATAGACTGTTACGCATAACATTAAGAAAATAATGAAATGAATAAAATTGAAATCTACATTACCCTTGCCTGAGAAAAGTAACTCAAGGTGGAACCAAAGTTGCAGTTATAGATAATGTAATAAAGAATCTTAAGCACATAAAATTTTGTTTTTTAGTAAAAGATAACATAAGTAAAATATGTTGACACAAAATAACATTGAAGCACTTGAATAAGCATAAAATAATAATTCCTTTTCAAAGGATTGTTGAATTTAGAAATAGAGTCCTGTAAATGTTCAAGAATACTATATTCATTACAAGAATAAATAATTATACATGAATATTTAAATATTTTCAATAATAGTTTGAATGAATATTAAAACAAAATTAAGTAAATACGGTTTAAACCAAAAGTTCGTATCATGTTTCGTCAAAGAGAACGAAAACTCTCTATTGACTCTTATATAAGTAAGAAGTCAAATAGAAAAATGTAACTTTAAACTGTTCTCTGAATAACATCACTTAATTAATGGTAATACAAGTTCGTTGAATAAAACACTGATTGCATATTATTAACTGAATGTTCCTTGTTAGGATCGTCCATATGTTAAAGTGTCTGGAAACTAAAATTATACAACTTGCACTTGCAACTATAGTGTCCGATGACATTTTCAATATTATGATATTGTATGTCACTTCGCACTGTTGGGAAAATTTTCACTCAGGCTATTCACTGTAATATTTGGATGTATGAATTGACGTCCAATTTTCTTTTGTTTACCCTTCCAATTACTGGATTCCAGTGGTTGATAGTTTTTCTGTAGACGTATTTTGTGAAGAGATGGTATTTCGCTTGAAAGGGGGAAGTTTCTTACGGAGATTTAACACTACAGGGTTAAACACTGCTGTAAGATTTGTTGTAAGGGGGGCGATACTGGTATTATTGCAGCGTAATTTGCTGGTGGACAGATGTTGAGAATACCATTGTTGTCAAGTCTGCGTTGTTGGATGCTAACATTATGCATGCAGTAGATGGTGAAATCCGCTTACAACGGACTGGAAGCTGGTACTGGTCGTTAAAGTGCATGTAGAAACAACCAAAGATGTTTTGTGTGATATCAGCTACTTGTTGGTAGGAACTTTGTCCTTTATATAGCTTGTAAAACCTAGTAATTAATTTTCCGTTGGAAGTACATGTTGAACTGGTTGAAGTATTTCTGAATGTGTATTATATATATAGGGTAGGTAAATGAATTTATAATAAAATAAGAAATAAAAGCTAAAATACTTGAAAAATAAAATGGATTAAAATATATACACGTAGAAATATATGAAATCAAAACAAATTAAATGAATAAAATGTAATAATTCTAAAACCAAGGGCTAAAATAAGGCATATTGTTGCTTTCTCTACTAAATGGTACTCAAACCGGTATAAGTTGGAGCTTGGTTAAAATAAGTAAAGTACAATATTTACATAGTGTTTATTAATTCGATAATCTTTTAATTTTATTGTTGAATTTATAAAGGTATCATTAAAATGTAAAGATACTGTATGTTGTATCAAAATGTTAGATATTGGAATTACATTAAGTCAAGTCTCATTTAGGGGTCTTTATCAAAATTTCAAAATATTCGAAATTTTTGTTTATTAAAATTAAATATAGTCGTAGCAAGAAATTATTCGGTTGATACTGTATTTTCTTCTTGACTAATATGAGATATTTATGGTCGAATAGGTCGTTTACGGAGATAATAGCAAAAGTATTCGATAAAAATAAAAATAAAATAATAATAAAGGAACTAGAGATATAGCTATCATTAAAATAAAAGACATGGTGTGACTTTCAATTGAAAATAATGGAGAAGGTATAGAAAGGTTCGTCTCTAAGTCGTTAAGTCTTGTCTGTTTTCCAGAAAAATCGTCATTTAGTGCAGAAATAATTTGGGTTGGTTAAGAAATATTTATTAGAACGAAATGAACTGTCGCGTTTAAATTTATTTTATTTCTGAAACAATATTTGAAAATGAATTGATGCATATCGCGAGTATGGTATGAATTTGGAACTGTTGTTAGTCGGGGAAAGTGTGGTTGAAATGAGTTTATTTTCTTTGTTACGTTTAACCAAATATCTTTGAAGATCTGAACTAAGTATTAATTCTGAAGGGGAATATCTGTAAATAATCGGGGGAAATGCTTGTGAAAGTTCTGTGTAAGCAGTCAGTTGCACTAATATTTTGAAAAAAATGAATTTAAACAATTCAATCTTGACGTGAGTAATACGTTAAGATTTTCGAAAATAAATAAGAGTTGTTTTTGGTGACACGCATAGGCGTCTAATTCGTAGAATGCTGTAGAAGTTTTATAAACGAACTGGGGAATTTTGTATTGTAAATGTTTTCCTGTATATTATATTCCTGCATAATATTGGCCCCTTTTCACTTATTCAGACTTTTACACACCGTATACACATACAACCTTGGCCTTATATCTACAAAATCAGAATATATTCACTCTATCCATGTAGAATAACGCCATGGTTTTTACCACACGCTTCAAGATCACTTTCGGCGATGCGTTACCAACTCCAATATAAAGAAGTCGGTGCCGCTCCCAGTTTCTTCTCCAAATTAGTACAAGAGAAACCGAGTGGGACGCGTTGCTAACGGTGATGATTTCTCTTATATTTCTACTCAGAGGTTCCTTTATTTACACAAATACGAGAGTGGTAACGACGAGTAAAATTTAACCATTATAACCTGCACCCTGTATGGTTGGACACCTCCAATCAAGGTGCTTCTTACAGAAGCACCCAATTAGGTTGAGAGTCCGTTTTTTGTCGGGCCGTCCCATTCTTCTGTCTTACGCTGTTTGCTGACTACTGAGATCGTTGACCATGTGTAGAGAAGGCAGTACTGTATTTTGTTCTCTATGATATCACATATTTTGCGAGATTCCGGATGCTTTTGGTCACATAGTGTATACACGGTGATTGTCAAAAGTTCCGAAAAGGCTAAATATCAGGGTTCGATTACATTTTTTTTTCTAAAACTTGCGAGGTACAAAAGTTGCAAGAAATCAACAAAGCTACCAAACAGGCAGGCCACCAAACTGTGTTCGGCCCTTTGCTCACCATGTTTTCACCTTTTGATTTCGCAAATAGGAACCCTCCATTTTTATTGCAAAATCAGTGTCTACGGAAAAAATACATCAGAATAAGACCTGCTCAATACCATAATTATTGGAGTATTGGAGTGTCGTGCAGTATGGGAGTGTTTTTTATCTATTGGTGGTTCAAGTAAACAGCGAGATAACACAAGAATGAGATTTATTTTGAATTTAGGCTGCATTTTTGATGAACGAAATAAGTTATTACAGAATGACAAGAACTTTTATATTGGAGTCACTTTCTGGATGTATGAATCACATAATGACGATTTTCAAGTAATTTAACAATTTTAGACCAATGTTCATACAACTTATACAGCATGCTTATCTATTTACAGAAAATGTAGTGAATCAAGAAATCACTTATTTTTGGAAGGTATACGTTAGGAATAATTTTTATTTAAGTTA